>JAVCKV010232635.1:18553-46693 GCA_032274145.1 Herpochondria borealis | reverse complement strand
TCTCATCAGCGACCTCCCCGCCCGCCCCGGCGTCCCCCCAGAAATCACCCAACTCGGAGGAACCTCGTACTTAAACCCAAACCGCAACCGCTTCCTCACCCTCCTCGCCACCCAACCCGGCACCCTCCACCTCGCCGGCCACGGCTTCGTCATCGAGAGCCAGCAAGGCACCGGCTTCCGCGCCGGCCTCGTCCTCGCGGGCGGCGGTGAAGACAGCATCCTCTTCGCCCGAGACATCGCCGCGCTCGATCTCTCCGGCATCAACCTCATCGTCCTCTCCGCCTGCCGCGGAGGCATCGGCCGCAGCCAAGTCGGCGGCAACTGGTCCAGCCTCCGCCGCAGCTTCATCGCCGCCGGAGTCCACCAAGTCATCGCCGCCCAATGGCGCGTCCGCGATGACAAAATCCCCCCCTTCATGGCCGCCTTCCACAAACGCCGCCTCACCGCCCCACCCCACCAAGCCCTCTGGCAACTCCAACGCGACCTCCTCCAAAACCCCACCAACATCGACCTAGCCTCCACCGCCGCCTGGATCCTAGAATCCCGACCGTAACACAGGCGTCCCACCTGTCCCAGCGCCCCAAAGCCACCACACCCTAAAAAACAAAAAATTCGAACAAACCCACCCCAAAATTGACGAAACCACCCCCCCCATGAAACCCTCCTTCCTCCTCCTCGCCCTATTCCTCCTCCTCACCGCCTGCGACTGCCAAGAAAGTCGCGGCAAACACCAATCAACCGCCACCGTCGAACTGCTCCAAATCTCCTCCCTTGATATCCTCGCCGACCAAATCGCTCTCATCAATTCCGAAGCAGTGATCGCCGAAGCCGCCGCGCTCATTCAGCTTTCCCCAAACACCATCTCAAATTCCCTCGAAATTTCTCACAAAGAAGGTTCCGACGTCATAACCATCACCGCGCATCATGACGATGAGACTCTCAACGAGAAGATCGTCCGCGCAATCCTCGCTTCCTACACCAAACGACGTAACTCGCTCGCTACCGAAACACTCGCAGCACTCAACGAAAAGTTCCTCGCTCAAGATAACCTTTTCCAAGCCACTCGGAAAAACCTCGCCCTCTTCGTCGAAGCCTACGGTATCCAAGACTTCGACGGCCCAGAATCACTTCCACGAACTGAGCAAGAGATGTTTCGTAGCGCCAAACAGAGACTTTACGATCTCGAAATCGAGGCCGATCGGCTTGAAATCGAAGTAAAGAGATTAGCCACTGCGTCCGACGAAGATATGTTCTACTCAGGACTCAAGCTAGAGAGCACCATAAGCCGCCTTCACAGGGAGTATTACGAGGCAAAGGATAAAATAAAAGGACTCGTAGAGCAGGGATTAGGAGAAGAACATCCTGACATCCTCGATCTAAAAACGAGGGCCCAAGAAACACTGGAGAGAGCTGTTAACGCATCCAGTTCACTCGTGACCAGTTTTAACCTCGTGAAGCGGCAAATCGATAGAATGGGTATCATGATCAGAAATCGAGCAAATGATCGCTTTGGTATCATGTTGAAGAAAAGAAGAGAGACTTATCTCAAAACGAAAGGGATCTATTTGGAGGCACGCTCTCTTATCTGCGATATCGAGTCACAGAGACAGGATTTGCGAGCCAAACTAGGGAACAACACACCATTTTTCCTAATCCAGAGCTGGGAGCACCAGTAACACGGGCGTCCCGCCTGTTTCCCTGCCCCACCGCCCTCCACCCGTGCGACCCGTCCCCTCAGCGGAGAATAAACCACGGATTTACCCAGATTACCCTGATTCCCAAGAGCATCTCCTCAAAATATCTTTCCCAAAAGTGACATTTCCATTTTCGCACCGCGATGAGGTGACTGAAGGAGGGAATCAAAGCCTCCAGAGAGTCACGAAAAGCACTCTCGCAAACCATGAAAACTGACCTCCCCGTCCTCACCCTCCGACGCCAGCGAGGGTAACAACAAATTTCCTAGGCAATCCCAATCGCCAACCCGTGTTCGTCACGGGTTGGCGATTTTTTTGTTCAATCGTCACTATCTGACCTATCATCAAGACCACGATGACCGATCTCGTCCTCAACGAAGACATTCACCAACGGGTCATCGTGGAAATGCTCCCACGCGCCGAGCGTTTCCTCTGGATCGTCACCGCCGATCTCAAGGACCTCCACGTCAAAAAAGGGCGCCGCTTCGTCCCGCTCCTCGAGATCCTCTCCGACCTTGTCAATGAAGGCGTGGCCGTCCGCCTCTTCCACGCCAAGGAACCCGGCCCGCGCTTCCGCGAGGACTTCGACCGCTACCCCGCCCTCATCGAGAGCGACCTCTTCGAGCGCATCCTCTGCCCGCGCATTCACACCAAGGCGATCATCGTCGATGGCCGCGAAGCCTTCATCGGCTCCGCCAATCTCACCGGCGCGGGCGTGGGCGCCAAGAGCCCCCTCCGCCGAAACTTCGAGGCCGGCTTCGTCACCGATGAATCAAAGCACCTCGAGCCCCTCATCGAGTGGGTCGATGCCCTCTACCTCGGTGATTTCTGCCTCAAATGTCAGCGCCGCTCGGTCTGCCCGGATCCCATTGCGTGATCTCCGTGAATAGGCTGGGACTCGACTCCGTCTCACCGATCATGTCCTCACTCCGTCTTCTCCTCGTCGCGATCCTGACCACCTTCGCAAGCGCCGAAACCATCACCCTCCTCACGGGGAACCGTCAACAAAACAGCTCTCAACCCGCTTTCTCGGCAAAAACGATCACGCTGGAAGAAGGCGACATCGCCACCGCCCTCTATGTCAGCAATAACGCACTCGTCGACATCAAGATCGGCAACACCGTGGTCCGCGTCGATGCCAATGACCCCAATCAGCGGAATCTCCCCGTCGTCGCCGGACCCGCCACCATCCGCCTCTCAAATTTCAACAGCTTCAACGCCTCGCTCGCCACCTTCTCAATCAAGCGCCACGATACTCTCGAAAGCACCCCCTCACAAGTGGTTGTCATTCCAGATGACGGGAGCGGCGAGCGCCAGGTCCGCCTTGAATCCAGCACCGATATGGTCACCTGGACTCCCACTCAGCCCGGCCTCTTCAGCTCTGCCAATACCACCCGTTTCTTCCGTGTCAGAATGGCCAAAGTGCCGTCCGAATAGTGCTTTGACAGAAATGTCACTTTTCTTTGTAACCTCTCGATGAAAAAAACGTTTATACGGATAACTAGTAGCGCTTGTTGTGTGTGTCTACTTACTTAGCCTATTTCCTCGTTCTGGTTGCTCTCGATAGAGTAATCAGGGCGGGGAATTTTTTGGGGGGCCCACTCCCGGTATTCCTCCTGCCCCTGCCCCCGCACAAAACCTACCGCCCCAAAACCACCCGAAACACCGATCCCACCCCTAGCTCGCTCTCCACCTCAATCCGCCCCTCGTGCGCCTCCACAATCGCCTTGGTAATTGCCAGCCCCAAGCCCGTCCCATTCTTCCCATCCCGCGTCCGCGCCTTATCTACCCGATAAAACCGCTCGAAAACATGCTCCAACGCCTCCGCACTCATTCCCGGCCCAGTATCCCGCACCGAGAGTAAAACATCGCCAGCCTCTTCTCTCAAAACCACCTCAATCTCCCCCTCATCACGATTATACTTCACCGCATTACTCAGCAAATTCAGCAAAGCCTGCCTCATCCGCTGACGATCAAATTCTACCTTCACCGACTCCACCTCACACCGAATCTTGATCCCCCGCTCATCCGCCAGCGGCTCAATCATTCGCACCACCTCCCGCGTCAAATCCCCCAAGTTTCCCTCCTCCTTCTGCTGGAAAAACTCCCCCGAATCCACCTTAGACAAAGCCAGCAAAGCATCCGTCAGCGCCCGCATGTGCTGCGCGGAATCCATGCACGTTTGCAAAGCCTCCTGATACTTCTCCGGCGACCGCTCCCGGCTCAGCGCAAATTGACTCTTCGCCAAAATCACCGAAATCGGCGTCCGCATCTCATGCGAAGCATCTGCCGTGAACCGCACCTGATGCTCAAACGAACTCTCCAGCTTCTCAAATGTCTCATTTAAGACCGCCGACAACTTCCCAAGCTCACTCCCATCCTCCTTCACCTCGATCCGCCCCGCCAAATCCCCCTCCGCGATCCGATGCGCCGCCTCACTCATCACGCCGATCGGCTTCAATGACCTCCCGATCAAAAGCCACCCCACCAAAAAACCACCCCCGACAATCAGCACCCCGATTCCCACCAGCCGCAGACTCAGCGACGAAAGCTCAGCCTCCAGCGGCTCGATCGAAGTCCCTACCAGAAGCATCCCACCTCCGGGACTGCGATAAATCATCTCACGATACCCATCCAGCGTTCGCTTCAAAACACTGCTCCCCACTCCCTCCGGAATCGGTCTCTGATCCTCCGGAGCATTCTCAGATGTAAATTTCAGCTCCTCATCGCGATCCCACTGAATCACGAAAATATGATCCTCCGCCAATTCATCCACCACCTCATCCAGCGTCGGCCCCCGATCCTCGCGAGCATCGGCCCCGCGACCCACCCGCGGCCGCTCGTTAGGACCCCGCCCTCTTCCAGATCCCGGTCGGAATTCATCCTCAAACTCCCCAAATTCATCAAGCGGATCCGGCCTTGGGATCCGGCGGCTCCTAGGTGGAGGATCTCTCCGGTCCAACCTCGGCAAAAGCCGGGTGACCGGACTATTCAGCTCCCGATCCACCACCTGATACTTGATCTCCCTCTGATTCTGATAAAAAGCCACCAATAGCGCCGCAATGATCCCCGCGAGCAAAAGCGCATACCAAAGCTGAATCCGCCAGCGGATCGATTGCGGGAAAAACCTCATCTACACTGATTCCACAATATATCCCTGCCCGCGTCGCGTCTTAATGAAGTCCTTCCCCAATTTTTGTCGCAGCTTGTAAACGTAAACATCCAGCATGTTCGACATCGACTCATCATTCTCATCAAAGAGATGGTCATAGAGAAAATCCCGCGTCACCACCTCATCGCAATGCTGGATCATCAACTCCGCCATCGCATACTCCCGCGCCGTCGCCTCCACCTCTTTCCCATTCACCTTCAGCGTCTTAGATGCCGTATTGATCGTCACCTTCCCCACCGTCACCTCCGGCCGGTGCTCCCCGCCATTCCTCCGGATCACCGCCCGCACCCGCGCCACCAACTCCACGAGATCAAAGGGCTTCGCCAAGTAATCATCCGCCCCGTGATTCAGCCCCTTCACCTTATCCTGCACCTGATCCAGCGCCGTCAACATCAACACCGGAGTCTGCCGCTCCTTCCGCAGCTTTTCCAAAACTTCCCATCCATCCATCACCGGCATCATGACATCCAGCACCACCAGATCATAATCCCAGTTCAGCGCTTTATAGAGTCCCTCCTCCCCATCCGCAGACTCATCCACCGCAAAGGATTCCTCCCGCAGCGTCTCCGCCACGACTTCTCTTAAATCATCCTGATCTTCGACAACAAGCACTCTCATAAACTCCCAGACTAACTCTCACACCCTGAATAGAACATGAACAAAGCCCAAAAAGAGCCCACCCCCGCTATCTCCCTAATTTGACAATAAAGTCACAAAAAAATACCCTGACATCGTCTGCAGATTATCCTTATCTCTCAGAGTCACCCAAAAGGGCGATTTGAACCACACACAAGCACACAAGCAATGATCACGATTTTGGGAATTCTCGGCGCTCTTGGCGTATTTCTCTTCGGCATGAAAGTCATGTCCGAAGGCGTTCAAAAATTCGCAGGGGCCAAGATGCGCTCTGCCCTCTCCTCCATCACCGGGAACCGTTTTAAAGGGGTTCTCACCGGCCTTTTCACCACCGGACTGGTCCAATCCTCCTCCGCCACCACCGTCCTCGTCGTCTCCTTCGTCAACGTCGGCCTCCTCACCCTCGTCGAATCAATCGGCGTCATCATGGGCGCCAACCTCGGCACCACCCTCACCGCCTGGATCATTGCCACGGTCGGTAAATTCAGCATCGCCAAGATCGCCGTCCCCATCATCGGGGTCGGTTTCCCCATCTTCTTTGTCGGCAAAGGAAAACTGAAATCATTTGGCGAATTCGTCCTCGGATTTGGCCTCCTGTTCCTGGGTCTTAGCCTCCTAAAAGAAGCCGTCCCTGATTTGAAATCCGGAGTGAAGGAAGACGAAAGCGTCATGGCCTCCATCCAGTGGTGGATCGGACTGCTTCAGGACAAGGGATACCTTTCCTACGTCCTCTTCATGATCGCCGGAGTCATCCTGACCCTCGTCGTCCAGTCCTCCTCCGCCGCCATGGCCATCACCATCACCTGCGCCACCCAAGGCTGGTTCGGCACCGATGCCTTTGAGGTCTTTAAAATTTCCGCCGCCGTCGTCCTCGGTGAAAACATCGGCACCACCGTCACCGCCTGGCTCGCCTCACTCGGGGCCACCACAGATGCGAAACGAGCGGCGCGAGCGCACTTCCTATTCAACGTCATAGGAACCATCTGGATGCTCATCGTTTTCCTAGGATTCACCAAGATCGTATGGGAAGTCGCCCAGCACCTTCCAGAAGGATTAAAATCCGCCAAAAAGGACTTCGCAGCTCACGAAGTCGCCTTCGCCACCGCAATTTTCCACACCTCCTTCAACCTCATCAACGTTCTCGTCTTGATCTGGTTCGTCCCCCAGATTGCCCGCGTCGTCGAGAAATGGGTCCCGAAAAAGGATGACGAAGGCCGGGATCAAAAACGCCTCCGTTACATCTCCCAAAACCTCGTCGACCTCGGCGAGCTGAACATCGCCGAAGCTGAGGACTCCGTCCGTAAGATGGCCACTCACACCAACGACATGTTCAAGGGCTTCAAGGACGTCTTTGACAATCCATCTGCCGACCTCTCCAGCGAGGTCTCCCGCCTCAAGAAGATGGAAGAAGAGGCCGATCTCATGATGCAAGACATCACGGAATACCTCGTCAAATGTGTCGCCCACGACATGAGCGACCAAAACGCCTCCAACATCTCCGCCATGATTCGCATCGTAACCGAGCTCGAGGAAGCCACAGATTCCATCTACCGTCTCGTGAAACTCACCGAGAAGAAATACAACAAAGGCTACCAATTCACCGAGCATCACACCGACCAAATCGGCCAGATCACCTCAGTCGTCGGACAAGCCCTCGGCGCGGTCGAAAACTACCTCCTCCGCAAGACCCCACCCGAGGTCATCGCCTCCGTGAAGTCCCTGGAAGCCCAGTCCACCAGCATGCGCAAGACCTTCAACAAGCAGTCCATGAAACGCATGTCCGAAGGCGATATCCGCGTGGAAATGCTCTACACTGACATCAACAATCAGTTCATGGGCCTCGCCAATCACGCCCTCGGCGTCATGGAAGCCAGCGACTCATCCTCGGTCGAGTAGCACTCAGGTCATTCTTTCCCTCAGAACCCGGTTCGCGGATCACCGCGACCGGGTTCTTTTTTTGTCAAAAATTTCTCCCCTTCTCCCTGAGCACACCAATGACCCCGCTGGCCACATCGAGAAAACCATCGTGCTCTCCAAGATCGCAATGTGAACTTTCCCTGTAACAAAGGAGCTCACTCCCCCAAGAACAAGATGAACCCCTTCGTTTATCTCGTGAAATTCCTCCTACTTTTCTCCTTCCTAACCTGCCTTGTCGTTCGCGCCGCTCCTCCCGAATATCCGGTCACCGGCACCATCGAGGTCGTCCAAACCGCCGGAGGCAACTCTGCGGAAAGCCTCACCCTATCCCTCTCACCCGCCAGCTCGCCCGGCGTCGGGATCAACTTTGCCCTCCAAAATCGCGCGGACCATTACCCCATATTTTCAAGCCCCCCGGAAGAAGGAATCCTCCTCACCAGCATCGCCCAAAACGGGAGAGACCACACCGAGGTCGGCGGACCTGATGGCATCCGCTACGCCACCTGCGCGACGGGCTTGAACCAAAACGGTCACTTCATTTCCAGCTTCGCGGTCCCCAGTGGCGGCGAACTCAATATCAACCCCGCCTTCGGCTACTTCCACTACTCTCAATGGCTCGGTGCTTTCACAAACATCGACAGCTCCGCCGGTTCTCCCCTCATCCTCATTCACGCCTCGCTCGGAATTACCCTCGGCCCGGGCTCCACCATCGTCGATGAATCAGAGACTGGCGTCACGACCGTCAACTTAACGCAACTCGATAGCAGCAGCTCCAGCCAAGGCATCCTCCTCGTCAATGCCGTCGGCAATCGCGACAACTACGCCCTCTCCCGCGCTGAGGCCAATGGAACCTTCACCGTCTTTTGCAAGGACAACAGCGAAACGAGTACCACCAATGAACAAGGCGGAATCGCCTTCGTCTACCTCCCTCTCTCCAAAACCGGCAGCCAAGGACTGGTTGCCTTGGGCCGCATACGCGCCGACGCCACCGCAGATATTTCGAACGGCGACTTCACCCTCACCCGCCCCATCGCAGCAGAGAGCCGCTGGCACCTCACCGTCCCCGGATACAGCGCGGACTCCGGCACTTTGCTCATCAGCCCAGAAGGCGGCGGAGCCACGAATCGTGATAATATTTTCTCCTATGAATGGGACCCCGCCGCCGCTCACTGGGTCATCGATAGCCGGGACAATCCCAACCTCGGCCTCTCCAGCGGCCTGGACGATGAGATCATGTTCAGCTTCGCTTTCTTCTCCTCAGAACCCAACCTCGTCACCACCCTAGACGATGAAAACAATCCCCAAGCCACCGACGGAACCGGGATCTCCCTCCGGGAAGCAATCCGCGACGCCGAGACCGGAGACCGCATTCGCTTCGCGCAAAATTTGACTGGCGGGACCATCTCAGTCTCCAGCCCACTCTTAGTCTCCAAGAATCTCACCATCGCCGGCCCCGGGCTGACCATCGATCGCACCCGCGATCATTCTCTCATCCAGACCACTCGGGAAGACTCAGACCTCACCCTCATCGGCCTTCATCTCAGTAGCCAATTAGGAGCGGGAAGAGCGACCACCCCACTCATCTCAGCAAACAATCATCTCACCCTCGAACAATGCGAAGTCCGTGGTGAAGGCCGAGAGGATGCCACCGCCATCTCCATCTCCAATGGCACCTTGAAATTTCAAAACTGCCGCTTCCTCAACAACGGACGAAACACCTTCAACCGATCAGGAGGAGGCGCCTTGCGAATACAGAGTGAGGCCACCGCCACCATCACCGATTGCCTCTTTGAAGGGAACAATTCCTACACCGCCGGCGTGATTTCAAACCAAGGAACCCTATCGGTCGACCGCTCAACCTTTAGCGGAAATTCCGGATCCAAAGGCGGAGCCATTTTTAACCGCGGCGTAGCGACCTTCTCAAACTGCACCTTCACCGGGAATGCGGGCGACACTCCATTCACTGCTTCCGGCAAGGGCGGGGCGATCTACAATCGCAGCGACGGCACGCTCACCCTATTCCACTGCACCGTCGTCGGAAATAACACTCTCGAAGCGGGCGGAGGCATTTTCAACGAAGGAACCCTCACCCTCGCGCACACCGTCCTCGCCGATAACACCCTCAACAACGGAACTCCGAATGATCTCGTACAAGACGACGGAACCACCACCGCCACCGCGCCCATCATGATCGAAGCCACCGACGCGCCCATCATTGAAACATCTCCCGACTTCCTCCGCATCATCAACGGGGCTGGACTCCGCCCCCTCGGAGACTTTGGCGGTCTCACCCCCACCATGCCTCCCCTGCCGCATTCGCCCCTCATCGATCAAGCCTCAAGCTCCGCCAGCACCTCAGACCAACGGGGCCTCCCACGTGATTCCTCACCCGACATCGGAGCCGCTGAACTAGAGCAAATTCAAATCACCACCACCACAGACGAACTCGATCATCCCGCCAGCAACGGCAACGGAATCTCACTCCGGGAAGCAATCAGAGACGCTAGCCCCGCAGCCCACCTCACCTTTGCCCCCAGCCTCTCCGGAGAGACTTTCCCAGTCGATGGTCAAAGCTCCATCGGAGCCCGCCTCGTCATTGATCGCCCCCTTATCATTGATGGTTCAAGCGTCTCACAAAACCCCCTCATCGACGGCGGCCGCTTCCTCATTCTTCGCACCGGGGGAACCGGCCCCATCGCCCTCATCGGACTTGATTTCACCAGCACCTCAGGCGGCTTCGTAGCCGGAATCGACAATCAGTGCGCAAATCTCCTCATCGACCAATGTTCCTTCCGCAACTGTGAAGCCACTCATCCCGGCCTCTCCGTCGGGGCAATTCTCAATGACTCCCTAAAAAATATCACCCTTCAAAACTCCACCTTCATCGGCAACCAAGGCCGAACCGGAGCCGTTCATAACAACGGCGGAATCATGACCATCAGCAACTGCACCTTCGTCGATAACACCGCAAGTGTCCATGGCGGCGCGATCTACAATGGCTCCGGAACAACCTCTCTCGTTCACTGCACCATCATCGGCAACACCGCGCCCGCCGATCAAGGAGGCGGCCTTTCCAATCGGACGAATCGGACCAACAGAACCATCACCTGTCGAAATTCCCTCATCACCGATAACGAAGGCGGAGACGTGCAGGACTTCGACACCGACCTCCCCATCATCAGCGCAGGGGGAAATTGCGTCGTCACCGGAAATGCCATCGCAGGCTTCAACGCAATCGGAGATATCAACCGGGCCGCCGACTCACTCCTACACCCGCTCGCTGACTTCGGCGGTCGCACCTTAATCAGACTTCCGAGATCAGATGCCGGACTCGATGACCTCGCCAAAGACCCCGCCAGTCCGCCAAGCGGTCAACGCGGAAAACCCCGCATCTGGGACATCGACCGCGGAGCCGTAGAAAACCTGACCGATCAAGACCTCATCAGCTACTGGACCCAAGACTGGGACGGAGACGGACTCACCTACGGCCTCGAACAAGCCATCGGCAGCGATCCCTACTCACCAGATGCCACCACCACACGGAACCTCCAAATCACCGACCTTAACACCCTCACTTTCTGGCAAAGCGCCAACGCCCTCCCCCAAACAAGCTGGCGTCTCAGCCGCTCCACCGACCTCATTTCCTTCGAGACGATCTTAACACTAGGCACCGCCACAGATGCCGACCAAGAAGTGTCATTCACAGAAAGAGGCGACCCGGAAACAAAGGCCTTCTATCGACTGGAAGCCATCTTCAACCCGTAGCTTTTCAGGACACAAAATTTCTTCCAGACATTCATCAGCCATTCATTTGAACTCTGATACTGTCTCACCGTCATGAAGAAATTTATCCCACTCATCCTCTCCTCGCTCGTCGCCCTGAGCAGTCCCGTTTCCGCCCAGCAAGATCGGCCTCCACGCGGCGAACGTCCCGGCGGCGGCGGCGGCCCACGCCCTGAAAACCTCGGCGAATCAGATGCCGCACTCGGCTCCGCCGGCATCGCTTGGTATCCCATCCTCGCCGACGGTCTCGCCGAGGCCAAGCGCACCAACAAGCCCATCATCTTCATGGCCGTCGCCTCCCAATGTAATGGCATCTCAGGCGTCTTTTGACCCGGCTACACCGCCACGCAGAACCGTGAGTTCAGCAAAAAAGAAGTCATCGAAGCCACCCGTAATTTCGTCTGCATCCGCATCGATTCCTACGAAAGCGAAGAAGCCCAAAAAATCGTCCGCAGCTACCTCAATGGAAGGTTCGCCAACACCGCCTTCTGCCTCCTAGCACCTGATGGTGAAACTCAACTCTCCCGCGGCCACCGTGGACCCAACCAAGCCCTCGGCAGCAACCTCGTCAACTCGCTCGATGAAATCGCCGCAAACTACACAACCAAAGGCAACCCCACAAAAGCCCCCACCCCTGACTTCCCCAACTTCCGCCTCGGCCTCAATGTCTCCTCCGCTGACCAGCGCGTTCTCGTTCTCGTCACCGGAACCGAAGCTGAACTAAAGACCGCCCGCCAAACCCTCCCGGCCCTCAGCAATGACCCAGAAGTGATCGGAAAATTCCAGTTCGACTTCGAAACCGATCCCAAAACCTGGACCAAAGCACTCACCGGAAACAACTCCACCTCCACGATCAAAATCATCGTCCCTGATGAATTTGGCCAAGTTGGTGAAATCGTAAAATCCCTCCCCCTCAACACCAAGATCGCAGACCTCAAAAAAGCCCTCCTCGAAGCCAACGAAACCTTCGCCAAAACCACCAAGAAAAAGACTTACAGCACCCACGTCCAGCAAGGCCGACGCCAAGAAATCAAATGGACCATGCCCATGGAATTCGGTGAAGACCGCGACGGCGACGGCAAGATCGACAAACGCAGTGGCCGCAGACGCTAAAAGAAACAGTCTCCGCGTTTCGCCTTTTCCCTAGCGCGACCAGCCCCACTCACTAACATCACCCCATGCCCTCAGAAGACCTCGTCGAATTCTTCCGCTCCAAAGACCGCGACTCCCTCAAACACGTCATCGCCGTCCTCGATGAACATGACATCGCCCATCAAGTCATCACCGAAGAAGAAGGCTTCGACATCTCCTCCGTCGGTTCCGGCGACGACTTCGAAGCCTTCATCACTCTTCAAGCATCAGACCACGACACCGCCCGCGCCGCCCTCGAAGCCGACAGCCTAGAAGCCGACCTCCCCGCCGATCACCACCTCCTCCAATCGTCCGATGAAGAACTCACCGAAGTCATCACCCACGCCTCCGAATGGAGCGCCTTCGACGTCGCCCACGCCCGCCGCCTCCTCACCGAGCGCGGCATCGACATCACCAAACTAGAAGCAGACCGCGCCCAGCGAGTCGCCAAACTCAAAAGAGGAACCCCAGCCCCCAAACCCCTCATTCTTATCGGCTGGATCCTCACCCTCCTCGGCGGCCTCCTCGGCCTCGCCATCGCCTGGTTCCTCACCCAGACAAAGGACAAAACCCCCGACGGCGAATACCACCGCTACGACCAAGCCTCCCGCAAAACCGGCGAAACCATGTTCAAAGTCGCCGCCGCAGTCTTCACCATCGCAATCATCATCCGCTTCGTCCTCTGAAATAGAACATCGCACACAGCTCCGGAGGCTCTGTGACCCATCGCGTCCTTACGACAGCTCATCGCAATTCTCTCAAGGCCCAAAGCTGAATCATGAGCCTATTCTTTTAGGGAGGCGTAACACTTTCGCCACCACCAGAAACACCAAAAACGCCGCCACAAAGACCCACGGCTGCCATCCCAGCGTCCACGTCAGCGCCTCGTTATCATTCATCTCCGCCTCCCTTTTCTGAAGAGAAACTGCCCCCGCGAAGACCAAACTCGCCGTTCCATAGCCGATATTAAAAAGCAGCCCCTTCACACTGAGCACCGTCGCCCGCTGACTTGAATCCGCTAACCGATTCAAATACCGACTCATCAAAAATCCCAAGTGCGAAAGCCCCACCATCACTGCGATCCCCGGAAGTACTCCCCAATAAAGCCACACTCTCCCCAACAGGAAGAGCGAGACAAACATCCACCCGCCCGTGAATACAAAATTCTGCAATGGAGAAAAATTCTGCGCCAAATACTTCGACAACCTCGGCGTATAAATCCCCAAAAGTGACGACCCCGCCGCAATGAAACCGAAAGTAAAAGTTGGGATAGCGATCAGCCGATAATACTCACTATTGATCGTCGCAAAGTTCCGCGCCACCCCATCAATCAAGAACCCGCCCACCACGATTAAGATGGCCGATTTAGTCGTCAAAACCCACTTCGCTGCCTTCCAAGTCTGCCCAAAAACCTCTGCAAACCCCGCATCACTTTTACCTTCACTGACCTCATGGAATTTTAACGAGATTAGAAACGCCCCCACCGCCTGCACCAGACAGAAGACAATCGGCAGGCGATGCGCCAAATCCACATTCAGCCCAATCGCCCCCGCATCATAAACCAAAGCACCCGTCACCATCGCTACCACCATCGCGCCCGATCTCCACCTCATCGTCGTTTCCAAAACCTCATCCCACTCCTCCGGATCATCCAGAGAATCAAAGGCCAAGGCCTCATCCGCCCCACTCGCCGCCGCTTCCGCCAAGCCACTCAAAACTCGGTTCACCGCACAAAATCCAAACAACCACATCCCCGCGTCCTTCGGCGCCATCAAGAGGACCAGCATCTCCAGAACCATCAAACCCGCCGCCGCAATTAACAACTTCCGCCGCCCAATCAAATCCGCCAACGCCCCCGATGGCACCTCCGCCAAAAAAATCGTCGCCGCCCAAATCGCATTCAAGGTGATAAACTGCGATAAACTCAGCCCCAGATCCAAAAAGAGAATCGCCAAGATCGGGTAATAGAAACGCGCATTGAAAGCCGTCGTAAACCACGCATACCAGCGCACATTGGGTTGAGCGAACGGACCAGTCGCACGAAGTAAAGAAGCCACGCCGCACTGGTAGAACCAGATCACGAAATTGCAAAGCTGCAAAAGTCCCGCCCCTCGCTATCTTTCCCAAAACACCTCCACTCATGTCCTGCTGCAGCACCCCACCTCCGAAACCAGATCGCCCTGGCCTCACCGCCTACGCGCCACTCTTTGTCATCATCTTACTCACAGCCCTCGCCGCCGCCGCCAAGCAAGCCTCCTACCCCGCAATCTCATGGCACATCTGGATGCACGACTTCATGGGCTTCTTCCTCGTGATCTTCGCCATGATCAAGTTCTTCGACCTCCCCGGATTCGCCACCGGATTCGCAAAATACGACCTCCTCGCCGCCCGCTCCCGCATCTACGCCCTCCTTTATCCCTTCCTAGAACTCGCCCTCGGCCTCGCCTACCTCGCCCATTTTCAACCCACCACCACTTACCTCGCCACCATCATCATCCTCACCTTCGGGGCCCTCGGCGTCCTCAACACCATGCGCCAAGGTAAACAACTCAACTGCGCCTGCATGGGAAAGATCCTCAGCGTTCCAGTCTCCACCGTCACCCTCACCGAAAACCTCAGTATGTCCGCAATGGCCCTCGCCATGCTCGTCGGCTAACGGTTGTCGAAAGTTCCACTTTTGTCTTACCCCACCACCGTTCCCTCAAGAAATTGCTTATCACCATCCCCACGCGAGACATTCTCACAAGTGATTCGCGCAATCTCAGTAAGTGCCTCCTTTGTCAAAAAAGCCTGATGAGAGGTCACGAGGACATTTGAAAAGGTCAGTAGCCGTGAGAGCTCATCGTCATCCAAAATCTCATTCGAGCAATCCTCAAAGAAAACTCCCTCTTCCTCCTCGTAAACATCTAAAGCCACCCCTCCCAAATGCTTCCGTTTCAACGCCGCCAACAAGGCTGCCGTATCGACCAATTTCCCCCGGCCGGTATTCACAAGGTAACTCCCCTGCTTCATCCGCCTCAACGCCGCTTCATCGATTAAATGATGAGTTGCTGGAGTCAGGGGAAGATGCAGCGAGACAATATCTGCCTCCTCCAAAACCTCCTCAAACAATGCTGGCACCATGTCATTCTCCGAGAGCCAATCCAGATCAGGCTTCAGATCGTAAACCAAAACGCGACACCCGAAAGCCTGGAAAAGCTTCGCCGTTATTCGCCCAATTTGACCCGCCCCCAAGATCCCCACCGTCTTCCCGTGCAGGTCAAATCCCACCAATCCAGCAAGTGAAAAATTATGCTCGCGAACTCGTTGATAAGCCCGGTGAATCTGCCGGTTCAAGGTCAGCAAAAGCGCAATGGTATGCTCCGCAACCGCATAGGGTGAATACGCAGGCACCCGTGTCACCACGATCCCCAGCTCCTTCGCCGCCTCCAGATCAACGTTGTTGAACCCCGCACATCGCAGCGCAATATGGCGCACCCCATTCTCTGCCAACGCTTCCAAACAAGCTCGGTCCGCAACGTCATTCACAAAAATACAAACCGCGCCATACCCCGAGGCCAATGCCACCGTGGCCGACGAAAGCCGACACTCGAAGAACTCAATCTCATGCCCGCTCTCCCCAAAATATTCGCGATCATACGACTTAGTATCAAAGAAGGCCACTTTCATCCTTCGACTTTAGTCCCTCTCCGATCCGGTGGGATAAAAAACGAACGAAAACCTCTCTCCGATTGCTTCTTCCTCTCACTTTTGCATGCTGCTGGCCTCATGATTCTCGTTCTCTGCACCGGAAACTCCTGCCGCTCACACATGGCCGAGGGAATCCTACGCCACGCCCTCGGGTCCCAGCAAACCGTCGCCTCCGCCGGATCGATCCCAGCTGGCTATGTTCATCCCCTCGCGATCAAAGTCATGACGGAAATTGGAATCGATCTCTCTGATCATCGCTCAAAGCACCTCAATGACTTCCTCGATCAAGATGTCGAAACCGTCATCACCGTCTGCGGAAATGCCGAACAAGCATGCCCCACCTTCCCCGGGCAACTCAACCGTCACCACTACGGATTCGATGACCCCGCCCACGCCGAAGGAACCGAAGAAGAAATCCTCAACGCTTTCCGCAGAATTCGCGACGAGATCAAACTCGTCTTCACCGCCTATGCCGACGGACTCCTCGATACCACGAAGGAACCGTAGCACGGGCGTTCCGCCTGTTTGTTTGCCCCTCCGCCATCCATACGTGAAATCGACCCCAAATTGAAGAGAATTGAAGAACAATGAGCACAGATTTTTCGCGGATGATTGGGGAGAAAAAATTTAACGCTGACCAAAAAAGGATTTTCGCTGATCTACCAAGAATTACTTCTCCTCTTCCTTTTGGTAGAGAATTCCGTCTTCTTGAATTGGATTTTCTTCGAGCGATTTTTTAGCCTTTTCATAGGTCATACGATCTTGACCGAAAAGGTTCTGATCCTGACTCCCGAGTGAATCGTCTTCAACGAGTCTCAGAAGCTCTTCCCGATCCCTTACCAGTTTGGCAATCATTTCGGCTTCGATCTTGATCTCTAGTCTATTTCGTACTTCGTAATACGACTGGGCCAGAGCATCGACATACTTCTGAGCTGTGTCCACATCTTGATGCCAAGCCGTGACACTAATTTTGCCAACCTTCAGATCGGCCTTGATACTTGTCGCTTGATCTAAAGTTTCTTGGTCAGTTCCGGCAAGTGCTGATGCCCCGATGATAAAATTCTCGTCATTAAAAATAGCAATTTCAAAATTCCAATCAATCCCTTCTCTCAGACTAGGATCAAGCCCCACCACCACCTCAGTCACTTGTGCCGAAGTTGGAACCACAACCTCCTCCTCCTGACAAGCGGACAAGAGGCAAAGAGCAGCCGCGACAATGAGAAGAGAAATTTTACTCATGACCATCATCGGGAGTCAGGCCGAGGATGATATTGAACTCGGCACTGAGTTCACCTGTTTTGGAATTTGGGATGGGAGCAAATTTTACCATCAAATGCTTTGCCGGTTCGCCCATTCGCTTCAAGAGGAAATCCTTAGCATTTCCTTTATCACCATCGACGAAGCACTGCGTTGTGAGAGCGCGTTTATCATTTCGATAAACGGCTATGTGAATATGAGGAGTACGAGGGCCGTATGGTACGGGTTTAATCGTACGAAAGTAGTAACGTCCATCACGTGCCGTCATAAAGCGACCGAACCCTTGGAAATTTCCGTCGCGCTTAGGTCCTTTGAGGCCACCATCACGGGTGTGAATATAAGCACCTTTGTTGTCAACTTGCCAAATTTCCACACGAGCATTGGGGACTGGGTTTCCTTTGATATCCGTGACCTTGCCATGGAGATGAGTGATCGCTCCGACCGCCGGCGTGATTTCATTGTTGATGCGGACGAGGTCGTTATCAGTGTCGAGGGGGAGCTTGTCAGGATAAAATGGTCCCTCAGTCATCGGTGGAGTGGCGGTCAGCGCCTCTGCAAATACTCCCGGTGCGGTGAACAAAGCGGCAGAGCCGATCGCAGCACGACGAAGGAAGTCACGACGGTGACAATCAGGACATGATAAATTTCTCATGACGGAAGAATAATAGAATGAGGACTTTGAGACGAGAGGAAACTCGCTAACTTCCTCATGTGATTAAGGTCAGTCATTTAGCGGTCAATTTCGAAACACCCAGCGAGATTATCGAAGTTCTTAAGGATCTCGATTTTTCGGTCGATGAAGGCTCCGCCGCCGCCGTAGTCGGGCCCTCCGGAAGTGGCAAGACGACTTTGCTCAATGTCTTGGGCGCTCTTCTGCCTCCGACCAGCGGTTCAGTCGAAATCGGCGGCGAAGATATTGCCAAGTTTAACGAGAAGGAAGCGGCTCGATTTCGGAATCGCGAACTCGGCTTTGTTTTTCAACAACACCATCTCCTCCCACAACTCACTGTTTTAGAAAATGTCCTCACTCCTCGCCTCGCGGGCGGTTGGGAGGAAAGCGAGGAAGAAACCCGTACACGCGCCGCTGCTCTTCTCAAACGGGTTGGGCTCGACCACCGTCTCAATCACCGTCCCGGCGAGCTTTCGGGAGGGGAAAAACAGCGCACCGCGGTCGCTCGCGCCCTCATCAATCAGCCCCGAGTCGTTTTAGCCGATGAGCCCACAGGTGCTCTCGATGGCGAGAGCGGCCGCAAAGTGACTGATCTCCTCTTGGAAATTCAGAAGGAAGATGGTGTCACTCTCGTTGTGGTGACCCACGATCTCAAACTCGCCGAGCAAATCGGCGGAGTCTTCGACCTTGGGAGTTTGACCCGGAGCTAAGGCTCTAAGCCGGCCCGAAGTTGATTCCGAGGGTCCTGCTGAATTCGTTGAGCCTCTTTTTCTCGCGAGGGTCGATGAGGACCAATGAGATCCCTTTTTTACCAGCGCGTGCAGTGCGGCCACTTCGGTGAGTGTAGTAGTCGATCTGCTCAGGTAACTGATGGTGAACGACAAAGCTCAAGCCTTCCACATCAATGCCGCGTGCCGCGACGTCTGTTGCGACGAGAAACTGAGTCCGCTCCTTTTTGAAAGCGCGCATCACTTTGTCTCGTTCGAGCTGAGTGAGATCGCCTTGGAGGACTCCGACAGAGTGCCCACCTCGGGTGAGTTGCTTGCAGAGCATGTCTGCGCCATCTCGAGTGCGGGTGAAAATGAGACCCCGTTGCTCACCTTGGCGGTGGAGAAATTCGTCAATAAAATCGGTCTTATCCTCTTTCACGCAGAGCGCGAAGCGATGATCGATGTTACGATTAACCACGTTCTTGGTGTCGATTTTGACTACTTTGGGATCAGGCGACATGCAGAGTTTAATGAGATCGCGGATGACATTCGGAAATGTTGCTGAAAACAACCAAGTCGCTTTGCGTAATTGAGTGAGTTCGATGGCGTTCCGAATCTGGTCCTTAAAACCCATCGAGAGCATTTCATCAGCTTCGTCTAGGACGATGTATTGCACCGAACTCAAGGAGACCGCTTTGCGCTTCATCAGGTCATAGAGACGACCTGGAGTTGCGATCAAAATGTGGGTAGGACGTTGAAGGCGAGAGACTTGCACGTCAATTTTATCGCCACCAGCGACCACTTCGAGGAAAATTCTTTTTTCGGAATACTTGGTGAATTTGAAAAGTGCCTTGCCGATCTGTTTCGCAAGTTCACGAGTTGGCGCGAGGATGAGGGCTTGGATATTTTTCTGATCGGGGTCGATCTTGGTGATCAACGGGAGACCAAAAGCAGCAGTTTTGCCGGTGCCAGTCTGGGCCTGAGCCACGAAGTCATGGCCACGCTCCATCAGATAAGGAATCGATTGGGCCTGAACCGGGGTCGGTTTGTGGATGCCTAATTCCTCGAGGCCTTGGATGAGGTCGGCTGGAATGCCAAGGGTTTTGAAATCTCTCACAGTCCTTGTGATGTAGTCGGGTAGGGGAAGAAAGCCAAGCGTGGTGATTGAAATAGAAGCGTTCCTGCTGACGTAAGCCTCTGATCATGCGCCTTCTTCTTATTTTTACTCTCCTGGTTTCTGCCCTTTCGGCCAAAGAAACCGTCAAGGTCTTCATCCTCGCCGGGCAATCGAATATGGAAGGGAAGGCTCAGAATAAGCTTCTCGAATATCAAGCGACTGCTCCGAAAACGAAGGAGCTTTTTAGCCACCTGAGAAAGGACGGAGAGTGGATCCAGCGAGATGATGTCTTCATCAATTATCTGAACCGGCATGGCAAACTGACGATCGGTTATGGGTCACGTGATCGTACCGGAGTGGAGCTCCAATTCGGACATACTCTCGGCGACCACTATGATGAATCAGTCCTTCTCATCAAGGCCGCATGGGGTGGACACTCACTCTATCAAAAATTCAGATCGCCCTCAGCTGGACTTCCTTTAAAGGATGTTTTGGAAGGGGAGCTTAAGAAGGCAAAGGAACGTGTTGAGAAAACTAACCTAAAACGGAAGCAGAATAATCCGCCCCCCACGATGGCTGAAATTAGAACAGGCTATGGTGTTTCATATCGTGAAATGCTCAAGGAAGTACGAGGAACACTAGAGAACTACGAAACTCTTTTTCCTGAACTCAAGGGGAAGTCTCTTGAGATCGCAGGCTTTGTCTGGTTTCAAGGATGGAACGATCAATATAACGGAGCGGAAACCGAATACGCCTCGAACATGGGGCACTTTATCAAGGACGTGCGGAAGGACTTCAAGGCACCCGAGATGCCTTTCGTCATTGGCGTTATGGGACAGAATGGTTCGAAGGAAGCGAAGGGTGCCATGAAGGTGATTCAGGATGCCCAAATTGCGATGGAGAAACTTCCGAAGGTTAAGGCAGTGCACACCGATGTCCTCATCGATAAAGCAGCTGAATCCCTCTATCCAACATGGAAAAAGGACGTCTCAGCTTGGGAAAAAGTCGGTTCCGATCACGGATACCATTACCTCGGAAGCGCCATATGGTTCAACCGAATGGGCGAGGCCTTTGCGAAGGCGATTCTCAAGCTGGAATAGGTGTCGCCTCAAAGCTGGCCAACGGCTTGTTACTTTATGATCGCTTTCATTTTGTCGTCGTCAGATCTAGGCAAGTTACCTCGCCCTGATTGGTTCTCGCGAAGAGCTTGCCTTCGCCGATCGCGAGAGGGGCCCAACAGAGCTTTTTGAGAACTTGGTGGCGACCGGTTTCGGTGAACTCCTTCTCGCCCGCTTTGCCAAAGACGATGAGGCCGGTTTCGGTGAGGACCACGGTGGTTTCACCGATTTGTGCAGTCGAACCACGGGTGCCGGGGAGGGGGACTTTCCAAAGAATCTTACCAGTTTTGAAATCCATTCGGTAAAGCTCAGTATTGTAACGCTTGTCGCCAAAGCACCCGACTAGATCATCGCCGATGATGAAGCTGTTTTGAAAAATCATCGGGAGATCGCGATTGCGGTGAACTATTTCTGGTTTCTCTTTCGAAATGTCGACAACGGCATAGCCCATATTGTAGCCAGAGGAGAGATGAAGGAGATTGCCCATCACTGAGGGGTTTGAAGCGTTGACATCATAGGGGGTCCGCCATTCGAATTCGTAGAGCACCTTGCCCTTTGCTGAGAGGTCGTAGCCGATCAAGGAGCGCCCGTGGAAGACTACGGCGGCATCCTTGCCTTCGTGCTGATAGAGAACCGGGGCAGAATAGCCAGGACGAGCGGAATTAGCAGACTGCCATTTCACTTTGCCGGTTTTCTGATCGAGTGCGACGAGCGCGCCTTTTTTGGAGCAGGGGAGACAGAGCAGCAAGTCCTGGTAGACTACAGGTGAGGTTGAGTATCCCCAAGTCGGCATATTTCCAGAGAGGTCCTTTGTGAAATGCACCATCCACCTCTCATCGCCAGTCTTCGCATCATAGCAGGAAAATTGGCCTGACTTCGATAGATTGTAGACGAGCCCGTTCTCGACGATTGGGGTTGCGCTCGGACCACCGTCGTAAAATTTCGGCGCAAGTTTCTCGTCGTAGGTCTTTTTCCAAAGAACCTTTCCGGTCGCGGCATCAAAACACCACAGAGTGTCACGGTTGTCGATATTGCCCACGGTGAATGCACAGCCGTCAGCGATGGTGAAGCTCGAGCATCCTATGCCGACCTTGGCCGTCCAGAGCTCCTTAGCGCCCTTTGTCTGAACTTCGGCAGGAATGTTGCCATCGGCGGTTCCATTGCCGTTAGGGCCCAAATAGGAGGACCATGTCGTTGCCATGACGGTTCCGGTTAGGAAAAGGAAGAGAAAGAAAGTTTTCACCACGCCATGATACGGTAGCTTCCTGCCAGTGCCAATCATTGGTGTTGGGATTCAGTTGTTTTCCACATTACTAGTGAGGGTGAATAGATTATTTTTAATTTCGTCTTCTTCTTCTTAGTGGGAATAACCCCTTATAATCACTGTTCCACCTTGCAGTGACAAGGGTTCCACAGGGAGAATAAGTCGTGAGTAGATCGGTGATCATGAACCCGGAATTCGGACAACTTTGGGAATAGCCAAGATTGATCGCGACTACCAAGATCTTGTTCACACCATTACTAGGCATAATTTGTAAATCCTGATCATGAAGACTTCCGAAGATGAAAAGTGGATGCGTTTGGCGATGAACGAGGCCGTTCGAGGCATCGGTCTTACAGCGCCAAATCCTCCGGTTGGAGCGGTGATTGTCAAAGACAGCGTGGAACTCGCTCGCGGTTGGCATCGCAAGTCAGGGGCGCCACATGCGGAGCGCGACGCTTTGGGAAAGCTCAAGCTGGGGGAAGCATGCGGAGCGACGGCGTATGTGACACTTGAACCGTGCAGCACTCCTGGGCGAACAGGAGCTTGCACAGATGCTTTGATCGAAGCGGGCGTTCTTCGTGTGGTCTACGGGGCTCAAGACCCGAATCCCAATCACGCTGGGCAAGCAGATGATCATCTTAGGGCTGCGGGAATTGAAGTGAAATCTGGTGTCCTCGCTTCCGAGTGTGAGAAGATCGTGCGAGGATTCGCGATGGTGCAAACTGAAGGCCGACCTTGGGTCATCGCGAAGACTGCGATGTCGCTTGATGGACGTATTACGCGCCCTCCGGGAGAAGGGCAGTGGCTGAGTGGGAGAGCGGCGAGAGAAGAGGTCCAACTCGTGCGCGGGGAGGTGGATGCCATCATCACTTCTGGTGAAACCCTGCGACGCGATAATCCGGCATTGACTCTCCGCAGTGAGAAAATTTCGAAGGACAAAAAGCAACCTCGTCGTGTTGTTTTAACTCGAGGTGAAATTGATCAATCTAAATTTCAGCTCTTTCAAGATTTGCACGGAGAGGAGTCTCTCATTTATAAAAGTGTGCCGGCGTACGATGTTCTTCGTACTTTGGCCAAAGAGCACGATATTGCAATGGTGTTGCTCGAAGCAGGAGGCTCACTTCTTGGATCTTTTCTTGATCAAGGTCTGATCGATGAGTGGATCATCTACCTTGCTCCAATCGTGACTGGAGGTCCCACTCCCGCGCTAGGAGGGGAGGGGACAGCAGCACTTACAGATCGTCTCAGTTTGAAAGAGGTGCAGATGGATCAGCTCGGTGATGATCTCCGCGTTCGTGGAATGACAAATCGAAATATTCCACAAAAACTTGAGCGATAATGAGTTATCCGAACATTTGTGTCCAGTGACTTCCGTATCGACCAAGACCAATTCGGTTGTGGCCTGCCTTGAACATATTCTTGTGGTGACCCGGAGAGTAGAACCAGCCCTTGTTTGCCGACGTTGGTGCGGTTGATCCCATATAGATATTTTCTCCACTCGCTTTTGTTCCCTCGTTCGCGGCCCGATCCCAAGGAGTTTTCTTTCCTGCGATAGGGGATTCGTGAGCAAAGAAATTATTCTTGCTCATATCTTTGGAATGGCCGCGGCTTGCGTCACAAAGTTTTGGATCAATCGTGAGCGCGCTCAGACCAAGGAGAAGGCGCCACTCGTTCACCTCGCGGATGCCTTCTCGTTCGTCAGCCGGAACGTTCCCTTTTTCGGCAATTTTATCGTTGTCCTTCATGATGCGAAGGCCATCTCTGGGTAGACCGGCGAAGGATGAAATGACGTCTTTTTCCGTCTGGAAGATCGCGGCTTCTGACCTTTCCTCATTCGGAAGAACGGCGGTGTCTATGATGGCATCGCGGAACTTTGCGAGGATCAATACGAGCTTCCTCTGCTTGTCGAGCGATACCGGAGCAGTGGCGAAAATTTCTTTAGAAGAAGGCATGATCAGTTTCTTGAGGCCCTTGATCGCAGGCATACTTTTTGACTTAAGAAGAGGTTTCATAGGACCGTCTGCGAGGCGATAGACTTCCATAAAATCTTGGCGGTATTTGCGGATTGCTCGAGTTGCTTCATTCTTCGCCTCGCCGGTGAAACGACCTTTCACGAACTCCTGATGATCTTTGAGATATCGACTCCGCATTTGCAGCCATGTCTGGTCGAACTCCTTGAGGATCGCGACTAGCTCCTTGTTATCGAGATTCTCAAGATCGGCGATTAGCTGCTTAAAACCTTTTCCGTTTTCAATGGTTGATTGAAGTCTGACAAACACCTCGTTGGTCGTGAGGGTGGCAGACTGAGCCGTAAGGAGGGTTAAAAGGAGGAGGAGAGAAATAAGCGCTTTCATCGAATCGAGGTATGGTTCTCTAATAACGGCTCTGATGGCATTTGTCGTTGAAAAAAGAAGGCCCTCTCCATGTCGAAGAGGGCCTACGTGATTTGAAAGTTCGCCCAAATTAGCGGCAACGCTGATTGCCGCGATGGGTGTAACGAGAACGAATGTAGCGCTCACGAGCGATTCTCCGCTCAAGATCGCGTAGCGCCTGAATACGGCGTTGGCGATCGTAGTAGCGGCGTAACTCGTGTCCACTCAGGCGTTCGTTATGATAGTGCTGACCGTGTCGCACTCGTTTCGAATAAATCGGACTTCCACAAGGGAGATATCCACTAATGAAAACTTCAGTTGCTTGACTGTGAGTGCGGCATGATTGTGCGGAAGCGGGGAGAGCGACGCCAGCAGTGAGAAGGGTCGCAGTAAAGATCAATAGTTTTTTCATTTTTGTAGTTTCTTAGTGGTTTACTGGTGCTGGTGGATGTGACGAAGAAAAGTCGAAATGAATTCAAACAAAATGTCATAAGTGGTGTCATAGGCTTGTGTAAAGTGCTTCCAAAATAGGTTCCCCTTTATAATGAATGAAACTGGGGATATGTGGTTTAATCTTAATGTAAGAAAAAAATTATGAACGAAAATTTTAACAACGATGCAGATCAGTCTCCGGAGTTCGAAGCTGCGGGCCGTCAATTTGAAACCTTCGGTGATGCCTTCAAAGCTGGGACTTCCGAGGGTGCTGCAAAAGCACGAGCAAGGGCCCCGGAGCTTAGAACTGGGGTGATTGACGCTGTTCACGATGTCGCCTACGGCCTTGCGTATGGCTCGGTTTTTGCTGGAGCCTTTATTAACGAACTCATTCCTAAGACGATTCGCGAGGGTTTGTCTAAGGGTGCGGATGCTGGAAAGACTGCTGGAGCGAAGGCTTGTGAGAAGGTTCAAGAGTCTTTTTCGTCAGATCAAGATGGGGTTGTTGAAAGTGATAATACTAATTCATCTTTTTCTTAAACTTTTTAGACAGAAACGCTGTTAACCAGCGTTACTATATTTGTAACAAAGATTGTTGTTGCGTGTGTGCTCAACAGCGGTTCGCCTTTCAGGTGGGCCGCTGTTGTTACGTACGCGATAAGAGGGAAATGAGAACCGCTTTTGCATCGGCTTGTCATTGCGTGAATACTTGCTAGTTTCCGATCTCTCTCATGTATCGCTATCCTAAAGAATACGACGTCCTAGTTATCGGTGCAGGTCACGCTGGAGTCGAGGCCGCTCTCTCAGCAGCTCGCCTCGGTGTCTCAGTGGCAATGCTCACCCAGAATCTCGACACGATCGGCCAGATGAGCTGCAATCCGGCAATTGGGGGATTGGCAAAGGGCCACATGGTTCGTGAGATTGACGCTCTAGGAGGCATCATGGGCGAAAACACTGACGCCACTGCCATTCAGTGGCGCATGCTTAACGCTGGCAAGGGCCCATCAGTGCGGGCTCCACGAGCTCAGTGTGACAAGAAGGCTTACCAGTTCCGGATTAAGCGGATTATTGAAGGGATGCCGGGCCTCGATCTTCACCAGGGGAACGTCGCAACGATCTTGGTTGAGAATGATGAGGTAAAAGGAGTGCAGACCTCTCTGCAGATGGAGATACGGGCTAAATCGGTGATCTTATCGGCTGGAACCTTTATGCGGGGCTTGATGCACGTTGGTCTTAAGAATGAAAAAGGGGGACGAATGGGGGATGCCACCTCGACGGTTTCAGAATCGTTGAAGGATCTCGGGTTTGAAATCGATCGCTTTAAGACCGGGACACCTTGTCGACTCAATGGCCGGAGTCTCGATCTTTCTAAGTGTGAGAAGCAAGAGGGGGACACCCCGCCCTCGTTGTTTAGCTACCACCCTGAACTCATCTCTAAGGAGAAAGACGATATTTTCACGCTGAACCATTGGGCTGACCCTAAGTTCCACGTGGAACAAGTTCCTTGTTGGATCACCTGGACGACCCCTCAAACTCACGATGTCATCCGTGAGAACCTTCACCAGTCACCCATGTATTCTGGTAAGATTGAAGGGGTCGGGCCGCGCTATTGCCCTTCAATCGAAGATAAAGTGGTTCGTTTCGCAGAAAAAGAACGTCATCAGGTCTTTCTTGAGCCTGAGGGCCGCCACACCTTGGAATACTACGTGAACGGGGTTTCGACCTCTTTGCCTTATGAGGTCCAGTATGACTTCCTGCGTGCCATTCCAGGCCTTGAGAACTGTGAGATCATTCGACCGGGTTATGCAGTCGAGTATGATTACTGCCCACCGACCCAACTGAAGCCGACTCTTGAGACTAAGAAGATCTCGGGCCTCTACTTTGCGGGTCAGATTAATGGAACTTCCGGATATGAGGAAGCTGCTGGCCAAGGCCTTCTTGCTGGAGCGAATGCTGCGTTGAAGGTGAAAGGGGAGGGGGACCTAATTTTAGGACGGGAGGAAGCCTATCTGGGTGTCATGATCGATGACTTAGTGACCAAGGGCTGCACTGAGCCTTACCGTATGTTCACGAGCCGTGCCGAGTATCGCCTTCTCTTGCGTCAGGACAATGCAGACGAGCGTCTCGGCCCTATCGCTGCCAAGCTAGGTCTTATCAATGGCGAGAGGGGCACCAAGTTCGCTGACAAGATCAATGGGCTCAACGAAGCGAGGGCCTTCATCAGGGCGAGTTCACATGAGAGAATCAAGCTAGATCATTGGTTCCGTCAAAGCGGTCACGGTTGGAAGGATCTTCCTGAAGAGATTAAAAATAAGTTCCACGTGGAACTTTGGCCAATTTTAGAAGCTGATTTCAAGTATGAAGGCCACATTAACCGCCAGCAACAGGAGGTTGATCGCTTCAAGAAGCAAGAATCGGCAATCATTCCAGAGGACATGGATTACGAGGCTCTCATGGGCCTCAAAGCTGAAGCTCGTCACCGTTTCGGTTCAATCCGACCCCGCACTCTCGGCCAAGCCGCGCGCATCTCGGGAATCACTCCTGCAGATGTCACACTCCTGATGATCTTTCTGGAGAAGAGAAAGAGGGCCAAGAAGCTGGAAGCGTAAGGCTGGGCCTGACCCGTTACTTACCCGGGGAAACAGGTTCAGGATCCAATTTTAGCGTCGGCCTTTGATTGGATATCTCTTCAAGCTCTCTTTCGCGAATGAGAGCTTTGCGGACTCCATCAGGGTCCATGATGGAAAGAGTGCATAAATGCTCAGAGCTGGCCTCCAAAGTATTCGCTTTCCCAGTCCTGAAGAGCTGGATGAGCTTGGCCTCGGCTTCCTTGCGGTCCACCTCTTCTTTTCGAGCCAAGCGGTGACCTAGAATTGAATTCGTGCCTTGGTTGTAGTTGATCACATATCCTCCCTTGTAAGGCTCACCGTCTACGAGGACGATGACCCGATCACCAACCTTCAGGCCTTCGCAGCCTTCTACATTGAGCGTTTTGAGGCTTTCGAGGATTGGAAACTGTTTCTCGTCGCCGTTGAGAATCTCCAAGACCTTGAGGTCGCCTCTTTGAAATTTTGGCGTGCTCTCTTTCCCATCGGGCTCCTTCCCGAGCTTGGTAACCTCACAAAGGAAATCAAAGCCACCGGTGCCATCTAGGGCAGGAGAAGTATGAAACCAATA
>JAVCKV010232635.1:0-18543 GCA_032274145.1 Herpochondria borealis | reverse complement strand
TCAGGCACCGGGAGTTCTAGAGACTTGGACGCTTGCTTTGTCGGTTCCGGGTAAGGGGGAACAGTAACCTTATCAAAAGCGGCCTTAATTATGGCGAGGCGATAGGCAGGCTCTTTCGTGAGAGTCGCTCTCTGGAAGCCCCAGCCCCCGATATAGAAGACACTAAATTTCTTCTCTCTACTCAATTTTTTTAGGTGTGGTCCTAACTCTCGGCCGGTTCCCCAATTGTTTCCAGCGATAATGACGTTGAGATTACCAAACGGCAGCTTTGAGAGGTCTTCGCGGTAGAAGTGGCCGAGGAAAGACTGAACAGTCGCAGCTGAGTGGTATCCTTCGATACCGCTAATCTGGTAAGTGGAAAGATTACCCTCGGGATCAGGGAACCAGGCAATGATGAGGATGGAATGACTGACCGAGCGTTTGTCTTCTATCTCCTCGCCATCGTTGATCCACTTGGTGAACGATCCCGTTTGGCGTGGATCATGGAAGTCAGCAAAGCCGGACATCACGATTTCCTGAGCATGGCTCGCGCAGGTGAGCAGGAGCAGAAGTGAAGTTAAAAGAGAAGTGAATTTAGAGGTCAGCATTGGAACTTTGTAGTTTTCGTATGATTTAGGGCAAACTTTAAGGGTGGAGTTTGTTACGGTCAAAGATCCTGAAATTAGGCACACGAGTTCATGATTCGTGTGCATTTGTGGGTTGAATCCTTCCGATAAAGCTGAAGGCTTATGATCACTCTATCCCACCGACTTGCCGTTGGGCTTCGTAGAGCACGATGGCGACGGAGGTGGCGAGGTTGAGGGAGCGGGTGGAGTCCTTAACCATTGGTATGCGGATGGCCCGGTGGTCGAGCCATTCTTCGGGGAGGCCGCGGGTTTCTTTGCCAAAGACGAGGAAGTCGTTCTTCTCAAACTTTACTTCCCAGGCTGATTTCTCAGCTTTGGTGCTGAGGAACCATATTCGAGCATCGGGATGGGCGGCTAGGAGTTCATCGAAGTTTTCCCAGACGTGAAGATCGACATCTTTCCAGTAGTCGAGACCAGCACGGCGGACCGACTTTTCATCGAGCGAAAACCCCAGAGGTTTCACGAGATGGAGAGTCGAGTTGGTGGAGAGGGCGAGGCGGCCGATGGCCCCGGTATTGTGGGGAATCTCAGGCTCGACGAGAACAATGTTCATTTGAGTAACTCTTTGATATTCAGCTCACTACCAAGAAAAAAGGCGAACCAAATGGTCCGCCTTCCCTCAAAAAATACTTTGATACGCTGAAATTAATCGGCGAGTGCCACGTTGATGCGGCGTCCCTTCTTATCGAAGAAAACGTTGCCATCAGTGAGGGCGAAAAGTGTGTGATCCTTGCCCATGCCGACATTGGCACCGGGATGCCATTTCGTGCCGCGCTGGCGGATGAGGATGTTACCTGCGATGACAACTTCGCCACCGAATTTCTTAACGCCGAGGCGCTTGCTGTTTGAGTCGCGTCCGTTTTTGACGGAACCCTGTCCTTTTTTATGGGCCATAAGTAAAAGTGGTTCGGGAGGTGTAAAAATTACCCGGTGATCGCTGTGATCTCGAGCTTGGTGAGGTGATGACGGAAGCCGATGGTCTTGTGGAAACCTTTACGGCGCTTGAATTTGAAGGCGACGCCTTTTTTGCCGCGGTGCTGTTCGATGACCTTGGCGGTGACGCCAGCTCCCTCGACAGTGGGTGCGCCAACGGTGGTGTTTTCACCGTCGTTCACGAGGAGAACCTCGGGGAACTTGATTTCGTCGTTAGCTTCCACGGGAAGCTTGTCGACACTGATGGTGTCACCTTCTTGCACGCGGTATTGTTTACCGCCGGTTTTGAAAATTGCGTAGGCCATGGTTGTTTCGGCTAAAGTTGAGAACGAGTTAGAGCAAACCATGATGAATCGTGGCCTGCAAGGAGCGGAAATTCACCATAGGGAAACGGTACGAGCAAGGTTTTTTTGAAATTAATCTGATTTATTGGTCATCATCGTGCGATCTCCCAAAACTTGCCTTTTGAGTCCGGTTCCATAACACCAGTGCGCATGAGCTTCGAATTACCTATGATTCTCGCCGACGCAGAGGCGACCCTAGCCTTGGGCCGTGAGCTAGGGCGTTTGGCAGGGGCGGGAGACGTGATCGCATTGGTGGGTGATCTGGGGGCGGGGAAAACGACGCTGACTCAGGGCTTGATGGAAGGTCTCGGTTATAAAGAGGGTGTGACAAGCCCGACTTTCTCGCTAGTGCAGGAATATCGGGGTGGTCGGCTTGAGGTCTTCCACTTTGATTTCTATCGTGTGGAGGATGATCATGAGCTTTTAGATCTCGGCTGGGATGACTACCTCGACCGCAGGGGCCTAGTCATCGTGGAATGGCCGACTCTCCATTCAGATCTCCTGCCGAAGAGCACCCGCTGGTTCAAGTTGAGCCATCAGGAGTTCGGGAGGAAATTTGAACAATTTTCCGCGGATGGAGCCTAAAGCTAGGATGAAAATACTGAGTCTGATCACCACTGGATTATTTCTCATTTTCTTGTGCGCTTGTAGTGAAGAGGATGTAGATGCATCGGCCCACACGGTTGAGACCGATTTTATTATTGGAAGGGGCCAATTAGAGATGCTTGAAGCTAGGAAGGATATTTTGGTAAAAAGGCTCAACCGCTATCAGGAGGTGTTTACGACAGACCCGTCTCTATTTGAAGATGCCGTAGTTACCGAAATTGAACAAGAAATCGAACTGGTAAAAGAGGCGATTGTTGAGATGCAAGAGCCAATTTGGAGGAGTGGGAGTCAACCGCCTAGTGAGTTGCTCATCAAATTGCGTTATCAGCAGGCCGAGGAAGACTATCGAACAAATCGGACCGGTCTCATCAAACTCGGGGAGGACCAACGTCACATTCGTTTCCTTCTCAAAGTTCCCTTTGAACCAGCTAAGGTTCGTCAAAGTGCTCGTTAGGTAAATCTTCATCCTGATCTCCTTCCAGAGGACACCCGTTGGCTCAGGCTGAGTCATCAGGAGGAAGGAAGATCGATAGACATCCTGCGCTGACTGGGAATCGTCTCATTCTGGGGATGATTCAGCGGGTGAGTTCTTTCTGCCAAGAAGCCAGCGAAATGTCTCGATGGCACCAAAGCAGAATACCATGAGAAAGAGCCCGGCCGATGTGAGGAGGCAAAGACCGGACTGCCAGTTCATCTGCCAAGTGGCCCAGCGATCCCTTTCAAACAGAGGTTCGCCGTCTTGATTTATGATCTGTTGTCCCGACTCGTCAGTTACAGGTTTAACTACTGTTGCCCCAATGTGTAGTCCTCCGGCCAAGAAGAAGAATAAAAGACCTAGCATGGCGCACAGCTCGGCGGGTCGATGCGGGAGGAAGAGTTGGCTCACAGGAAAGGAATGCAAGAGGTTCTGTTTTTTGTCTCTATGATTATCTTCAACCTTGAAAGATTTGGTGGAACTTTCACCTTTAGCGAGATGAGAGTTTTTGCGTTAATCTTCCCTTTGTTTGTCTCCTTTTTGGCCGCTGCTCAGGTTTCAGTCACCCCGCCCAAGTGGTATCAAGAAGTGATGGAGCCGCTGCTGAGTTCCATGGACCAACTCGACCTAGAACCGAACAAGGCTATGATCGAAGATGAGGCTGGTGTCATTCTGTTAGCCGAAACGATCCATCGAGTCAGGCCGAATGGGGCGAAGGATACGATTTACCACTATGTTTATCGCCCTCTCACGGAGAAGGGGGTGGAGCAGGTTCAGGAGGAGCGGCTGAGCTTCTCAGCTGAGCGGCAAAAAATGCACCTTATAAAAGCGCGGACGATTTCGCCGGATGGAAAAATTACGGAAGCCTCGAAGGAGGGAATCTTTTTGCAACGCCCGGAGGGAGATCGAGGTTCTTCGATCTATGATGATCGTGAGGACTTGGTGGTCATTTATTCAGATGTCAAAGTAGGATGTCTGGTCGAGATCATCGCCCTTCGTGAAGAGTTGGAGCCACGAGTGAACGGGGAGACCTCGGGTGCCATGGGCTGGGCTCCAAGTGGTTGGCCGACGGTGCAACGTCGCCGCGTGGTGGGAGTCGGGCCGGAGATGAGCAAGCGCTTTAAGATCGTCCCTCTCGGGAAAGGAACTCCGACGGCTAGGATTTCTCAGGAGAAGGGTCTCACTTGGTATGACTGGACCCAGAAAAACGTGCAGTCGCGGCCTTACGAACCAAATCGCCCCACTTCTTCGCAGGTTGGTCCCGCGACTTGGTACACGACCTTTAAGTCATGGGAGCAGGTCGGGCAGTGGTATGGCAAGTTGGTCGAGCCACAAGGTCTCATGGAATCTTCGCTGAGAATCGAAGTGGAGAAGGCGGTGGGCGAACTCACCAAGCCGCGCGAAGTTCTCAACGCCCTCTACCCACTCGCCGCTAAGAAAGTCCGCTACACCGGGTTGGAATTCGGACATTCGGGAATCCTGCCATACAGTTGCAATGAGGTCTGGAATCGGAAGTATGGCGATTGTAAGGATAAATCGACCTTGCTGGTTTCAATGCTTCGGAGTCGGGGAATCGAGGCCTGGGTAGGCTTGGTCAATACGGAGGGTGAGGGGTTGATTCCGAAAAAAGCTCCCGGGACACGAATGTTCAATCACGCCTTCGCGATCGTTGACGTCGATCCGAGCGAGAAAGAAGAGTTGGTCTTTTGTGACCCCACTATCAGCTACGGAACTCCCGGAGTGATTTCTCCTTCATCCGCAGATCGTGAGATCTTGCTGGCCAGTGCTGGAGGAGGTCGCTTGGTGCGCTCGCCTGAGGCGACGGCTGGTTCCTATGACTATGATTTTGATCTCGAAATGGATGAAGCCGGGCGCATGTCGGGTTGGTTGAATTGGAAATCATCCGGATACTACGCGATTTCTACCGCTTCGAGCTACGATGGCTTGGATCGCGATAGCACCCGATCTCGAGTGGCTGGGATGGTGACGAATTTTTTCCCGAGCGCCGAGGTGGTCGACTTCGAGGTGCCCGAGAAATTGGCCCCGGGGATTTCCGAGTGCGTGATCAAGGTTTTCTTCACCACCGCGCCTGGTGACTATCCAGCTGGTGCCAATATCCCGGTGAACTTTCCAAACTCCAGTTCGCTCTTCATGAACTATGGAAATCAGAAGACGCGGGAGTCAGACTATTTCCAATGGCAGGATGTCATCACAGTCTCGATGTCACTGAAGCTCGCCAAAGGTCTAGTGCCCGTCGTACTTCACCCATCTTTGCACGCGCTGTCCCCTGGGTATCACATCGATGCCGAGTGGGATTTTAAGCCCACGGAACTCAAGACCTCGCTGAAGGTCCAATGCCTCAAGCCATCTCTCGAGCCAGCGGAAGTGCTAGCTGCCCAACAAGCTTCTCGGGCCTGGGCTCAGTGGTCTGAGCAACCTCTTCTCCTCGAGGCAGGGAAGGATTGGAAAGCCCCGGCGGCGCAGTCTGAGATTAAACTTCCCTTGATGCCGACCGGGCAAGGCCAGTTGGCATTGGTGCGGAGATGGTATCCGCTTTCTCAGGAATCCAAGCGCCGGAAGTTGGCGCTTGAGAAAGTGCTTCTCCTTTTCCCCGATGATCCCGAGACCCTTTATGACACTCGTTTGGCCCTCGGTGATATCCACTACAATGCAGGCCGCCTTAAAAAAGCGAGAGCAGCGTATGGCAAGCTGGCTGCGAATCGCCCGGCGGGAGTTTCGGCTGCGGGTCACTCGCTGGCCCACTATATGACGGGCCTCTGTGCTTTTGATCTCGAGGACTATCAAGCCGCTGCCACTTCGTTTGCTCAGTCCGCTGCGATTGAGGGAGCTCCTCCCTTCCGGCTGGGATGGGGGCTCACCGGACAAGCCCAGTCTCTCATGAGGTTAGGAAAATTAGATCAAGCGATCGCCCTTTTCCTCAAGGCGGAAAAGATCGGGTCGAACCACCACTCCGAAGTCCTTGGTGATCTCATTCATTGTTACCTTAGAAAAGATCAAGTCGATGAAGCGGTCACGGCTTGGGAAAGATTCAAGATTGCCCTTGGTGAAGAATCGATGGCGGTTCTCGGAAGCTTGGCGAGGTGTCCAGCTGAGCCGGCCTTGGCCACGAGTGACCAGCTCAAGAAGTTCTTTGACGTACTCAAACCGAAACTGAATCAGGATGATGCCAAGGCGCTTGATGCACTCGTCAGTGATTTCACCTACCAACGCGAGAAGCTCAAAGCGGCGGCGGAATTGAGATCAAAACTCCAAGCTCTGCTGGAAGAAAAATTTCCTAATTACCTCTCGAAGGATCTCCACCTCGCCATTGCAGACCAGGTAACTTATAAGACCAAGCTCGGAGAATTCCGCAATCAAGATGCCAACAAGTGGTTGGATCATTGCTATGGGTATCTGTCCCGCTACGAAGTGGACGACGTCTTCACGACCTTCTTCTGGCACTTTATTCTCCATGTGGAGTGGAAGGAAAGTCCCTTGCCGCAATCGCAGCAGATTCTCATGAAATCTCTCATTCCTCTCTGCGAACTAATTCCTCGCCAAGATGGTAATTACTGGGAGTCCCAGTTTATTGTGGCGGACTACTATAAGGATAGGGGAGATTGGAAAGAGGCGGAGGAAATTCTCCGCGCGATGCCGGAAGACCCGCTTTTTGATGAAGAATTTGCGGCTTCGGCTTGGCAGCGCCGGGGAATTGCGCTCGAGAATCTGGGCCGGTGGGAAGACGCGGTGAAAGTCCACCTCCACCTCAAGGATGACAAGATGGAGTTCGGAAGTGTGTGTGAGCAATTGATGCGCGCCGGTTGGATTCAGGCCCGTCTTGGCAGGCCCGATGAAGCGCTCGAAACGTGGTCACTTTTGAAGGACGTCCCCACGAGCCTCTATGAATCACTGGATGATGCCAATCGTATTGAGGAGGCGGCTTTGCTCGCCTCTATGCCGGAGAAGACGAAGGCGTATTGGAAACACACGACAAAATGGTGGGACGAAACCTTGCAGGATTATCTCAAGGAAAACGGTCTTGAAATTTCCGCTGATCCTCTGCTTTCAGATCAAGTTGAGATGGACAAGGTCATCCCTTACTCGAGTAAGGATGCCAATGACTTGGAGGTCGAAGAACTTAACCAACTCATGACGGCACTTCTCTCGGGGGTTCGCTGGTTTCCCTCACTGATAATCGCCGTACAAGACCTCTTCGAAAACTTCGTCCGCCCTGTCACCAAGGCGAAGAATGAAGACTTCCGCCGAGTGGCCTTGGCTCTTCTTGATCAGGTTGAGGCGGGGAGTGAATTGATCCAAATCGAGGCTCTTGAGCAGGCCCACTTCTATAAAATGATCTTGAAAGAAGAGGATGCTCAAGAACACGGCTATCGCCTTCTTAAAATGTTAGATGGTGAGGAATTGGATGGTGGAAGACAACTTGCTTTGAGGCGATTGGCCATCGTCGCGATACGAGATCAGCAAGGACTGGAGGAGGTCGAGAAAGCTTTACGAAACGACTGGGGACTACGCGCGCAGGAGCAGGGTCGCTTCAACATCGGAGTGGCGATTTCCCAAGTGCTCGAAGCTCGTGGAGAAACTCAGCAAGCGATCGACTTCGCCAAATCAGTGCTCGAAGTTCCTGCGATCAAGGAAGACCCGGAGAAGGTGAAAATTGTCGCAAGGTATCTTGAGACTCTCGAAGGCGAGTCGAAGGACGAGCGGGCTTTCGTGGCGCAGCTTGAGTCGTTCCAAAAGAACGATCCGGTCCCGTGGCTGGCTCACGTGGGTCCGTATAGTCTCGACGACGAAGGCTTCGAGGACCCCGCGGAATATCTCGCGGGCACCGGCAAGAAACGCCATCTGACCGAGGACTACAAGTGGGGATGTCTTCTCCTAAAATCGAATCTGATCACGCAGGATCAGCGGATGCAGGTGTTTGATAAATTGGCAGAATTTCATCTCAGTCGCTGTTTGAAGAAGAGTGAGTATCAAAATGTGTCAGAGGATGTTTTGGCAAACGAGGATCTCCCTCAAAGCCTGCGGGTTTCGCGGCTCTGGAAATCAGCGGTTCAGGCCAGCCTCATCCAAGTCGATGAAGAATGGCTGAACAAACTGGCCAAGGATCCTCTGAGAAAAGATCTCAGGGATGACCTCAAGGATCGGGGTTTTCAAGATCTCTTCACCGTAGTTCGCGCTAGGAAAGGGAGCAAAGAGGAGCACTTGGCAGGGATCAAAGAGATCGTCGCGCGTGGGGAATTGACGGCGATTTCTTCGGGCTGCGTGGCTAACCTCATCGCAGCGACGCCAGCGTTTTTGGACGAAGAATTCACAGCAGAGGTGGAGGCGTTTTTTAAGACAATCACGCTGGATGGCAGGACCTCTCGACAGATGAGACAAGAGGCGATCAGATTGCGAAAAACCTCGGCAGAAATGCGTGAAGAGTTTCAATTCGTGACAATCCTGAAGCCAGCGTTTCGGGAGAGGATCGCAGAACTTGCCAAGCAGGCACCCACTGACTGGGATGATTTCAGGAACTATAACGAGCAGCTCAAGCTTCCTTCGAAATCTGAAATTGGGGTCTATGCAAAATTGATTCTCGATGGACCTCCTCTCGACAGTCTTCAGATTCGGGTTTGGGAAATGCTCGTTCCTCACTTGTTTGTTAGGGACGGGAAGACCTTGGATGCCGAAGCCTTAAAGCTCTTCCTCTCATCTCTCGACCAGATCGAGTCAGAAGAGACGGTCTCTTTGATCTTGGGGACTGCGTTCGCGGTTTCTCAATTTAGCGATGACCTTGGGAAGGAAATACTGAGGCAGTGTCAGCCTTGGATTACCGCCAAGAAAGATCGTGACTTAGAAGACGCCCATACCATTCGTAAATTTGTGGTTGGGCTCTCAGTTCCTTCGGAGGAAGAATTGGTGAGGCTCGCTCGTAAGGTGGGTCGTCTTGATAATGCGGGAAGCTTCCGAAGCTGCGTGAATCTTTTTCAAATGCTTTTGGATCGTGAGAAAAAAGAGCCACTAGAGGAACTCTTGCAGATGCTCCCAGAGAATGCCCTCTACAGTCAGCCCTTTGTAAATTTTGCGCTTCAGGGATTCCAGCAACTGGGAGAAAGTGATGAAGTGGAGCTTCTCGAAGAAGAGCTTCTTGAGGGTCAATCGATTGATTGGAAAGACGCGTGGTCCAAACGAAATATCTATGACTATCAGCACGCCGTCGCGGCCTATTGGTTAGTCACGAGAAAGAAGGGTGAGCCGATTCCAGTCTGGCTGAAGGGAACCCCCAAGACGATTGTTCTAAAAGTTGAGCGAGTCAGATGTGAACTTCTTCTACTCATGACTCTGAGAAAGTGGCAGGAATTCGATGATCTTTTGAAGAAGAACTTAGACCTTCTCGAGGATGCCGAAGGAAGAGTCTTGCAAGCCTGCGGTGATCTGGGCCTGGAAAAAGAAGGAGCCCGCGAGCGAGCGCGTAAAGTGCTCCTTTCGCCGGATAAAAGAGACAGCTACGCGATCCAGCTCAGGGAATTGCTGAAAGGGTTATGAGCCTTATTGCACCAATCGAAGTGCGGTTTGGAGGGTGTCGATGTCTTCTGCAGATTTGTCGCGGCGGATTGCTTTGATTCTTGGGAAGCGGAGCGCGAGTCCGGAGTCGTGGCGTTTCGAGGGCCGGATTTTATCGAAGGCAATTTCGAGGACGATGGTGGGTTCGACTTTTACGACTCGGCTTGAGATTTTTTCGATGGTGGTTTTTTGAAAGTGATCTGTGAGTTCCTCGATCTCATCATCGGTGAGTCCGGAGTAGGCTTTCCCTAAAGTACGAAGTTCGCCTGACTGAGTATCGCGCACAGCAAAGGTGTAGTCTGATAAAACACCAGCGCGTTTTCCGTGACCTTGTTGGGCCGCGATGACGATGCAGTCGAGGGTGGGCATGACGCCCTTGAGCTTTCGCCACGCTTGGCCACGGCGGCCCGGTTGATAGGGCGAGGTGGAGTTTTTGGCGATGAGACCTTCATTGTCATCGGACATCGCTTTTTTAAATTCCTCTTCTAGCGATGAGACATCGGTGCCTGCTGGCCGGGCTAACGGCACGGCGGCGAATGGGCCGGTAAGCTCTAGAGATTCCAAGGCTTGCCGACGTTCTGTGAGAGGTGAGTCGATGAGGCCTTTTTGGTGATGCAGGCAATCGAAGGCGATGAACTTTACTGGGATGGCGGCTCCGAGGAAGAGGTCGCCTTGGATCTTCTTCCGGCCGAGGCGTTTTTGAAGGTCGAAGAAAGTGAGGCGTTTCCCTTCGGCATAAGCGATGAGTTCGCCATCGAGAATGCAGGGAGGAAGCGCGCGTGCGGCGTCTAGGATTTCGGGGAATTCGTCGTCGAGTGAGCGGAGATCGCGGGAGAAGAGGCGGGCACCATCGGGGGTGACGTGGAGCTGACTCCGTATTCCATCGTACTTCGGTTCGAGCCAGAGTGGGGTTTCTAGATCGCCATGCCAGTCGATGATTCCTTGCGCGGTTTCGGTGGGGGAGGCAAGCATTGGTTTTATCGCGGTTCCGGGGCGGAGTTGGATTTTGGCGAGTTGGCTATTCTTAGCGGCGACGGCGACTTCGCCGAGGTCTCCGGTGAGCATGGCGGCGTAGCGGATCTCGGATTGCGGGGAGTCAAAGGCGCTGGCGACGGCTTCTTCATAGAGGCCTTCCTTTGCTCCGGCGCGGAGGCCACCGGTGAGGAGACGTACGATTGTTTCGCCCTCGGCGGGGTGGCATTGGCGGAGCCAGTTGGCGAGGAGGCGGGTCTTGGCGAGGGAGCCGGTGGCGGTGGTGAGGTTGTGGAATTGGGTGGCGATTTGCTGGTAGGAATGGGCTTCCGGGGTGAGGGCGGCTTCTTCGAGGAGGAGTCGGGCGGTGCGGGCGGAGTCGTTCTGGCTGGCGGAGACGGTCTTGTATTTGGCGAGTGGGAAGCCGGTGACTTCCAGGAGGGCTTGCCGGACCATCGCGGTGCCGAGGTGGGTGATGCCACCGCCGCCGAGCCAACGGGTGACGAGTGGGAGTTCGGCATCGGAGCGGTCGCGGAGGAAGGCGGAGAGGAGGTCGATTTTCTTGAGGCGGGAGGCGGTTGTGGTGAGGGACTCTAGCAGTTCGCTGAGGTCACGGAGGTCGGAGGCGGGGCGGGGGAGTTCGGTTTTTGAAACGGTTTCGGCTCGGGGAGATTCGAGAAGTTCGAGTTGGTCATCGCCGTAGATGGACCAGGCTTCGAGGCCTTTGGCTCGCAGGTCCGAGGCGAATTCGCGGGTGCTGCCGTGCAGGGTGTAGACGAGGGTGGGGGAGACTTTTTCGATTGCTTCGAGGAGGCCGGGGTAGTCGGCGTGATCGGAGAGGGGGAAGACTTGATCGACTTGGTAACGATACTGTGAGCCGGGGGTGAGGGCCCAGCCGCTGAGCATCGCGGTGCGGCGTTTTTTGTGGCTGCGGATGACGCGGGAGCGGACGGCATTGGGCGGGGCGATGACGGCGCCGCCGGGTGGGATGGACTTTTCTAACAGAACGGGCTCTGAGAGTTTGACCCCGAGATCGCGGCAGGCATTGGTCATCTCGAGCACGGGCTTTTGCATGACGACGGGGATCTTGGCTTCGTCTAAAATGGCGAGTGCCTCTTGAGCCTTGCCTAGAGAGTAGGCGAGGAAGATGGGCGTCTCGCCATCGTCGAGAGTTTCGCGGGCGAAGCGGACGATGGCGCTCTCGATCTCCTGGGTGGGCGGGAAGATAAAGTGTGGTTTTCCAAAAGTGGTCTCCATGATGAGGACATCTGACTTGGGGAATTCTGGTGCCTCGGCGGTGCGGGAGGAGCGGGTTTTGAAGTCGCCGGTGTAGAGGAGCGAGTGGCCCTCGTGCTCGATGCGGATCATTGCGGATCCGGTGATGTGACCGGCGGGATGGAGGGTGATGGTGTGGCCGTTGATCTTTCTTTCCTCGCCCCATTCTAAGGCGTCGATGCTGGAAGCTTTGATGCCGTAGCGTTTCACGAGAATATGGCCGGTGCCCTTTGAGCAAAGGACGCGTTCATGCCGTGCGAAGTGATCGGCATGTCCGTGCGAGACGAAGGCAAAGGGCGCGGGCCGATGGGGATCAAGCCGTAGTCCCAAGTCAGGAAAGTGGAGCGAGCGGGGATTGAAGTTTAGCGACACGCGGCACAGTAAGGCGGTGCCTTTGATTTGCGAACGGGAAGTTGCTTGGTAAGATCTCCCCGATGACCATGCGCGATGCCACCGAAGCTGACCTGCCCGCTCTCGTTGCGATTTATAATGAGTCCATTCCAAGCGGGAAGGCGACGGCTGATCTCACTCCGGTCACGGTGGAATCTCGTGTGGCGTGGTTTCAGGAATTTGATCCCGATCGCCGCCCGTGCTGGGTTGCGGAGGAGGAGGGGCAAGTGATTGGGTGTGTTTACTTACGCTCCTTTTACGCCGGTCGTCCGGCCTATGATAAGACGGCGGAGATTAGCACTTATTTGGCTGCGAGCGCTCAGGGTGGGGGATTAGGGACGGTTTTGAAGAAGAAAATGATCGCGGAATGTCCGCGCTTGGGAGTTGAGAATCTTCTGAGCTTCTACTTTGATCACAATGAAGCTTCGCGCCGTGTGAATGAGAAATTGGGCTTTAATGACGCGGCCCATCTCGCGGAAATCGCGGAGGTCTTTGGCGAGAAACGGAGTCTCGTTATTGCGATCTTGCGCGTGGGATCCGGCTCATCACTTTTTCGAAAACCGGCGCGAGGTAGTGGAGAGAACCGGCTCGGCTGAGGTGGTCTTCGTCACGGTAATACGAACGGTCGGCGTAAACCTGCAATTCGTCGCGCTCTTTGAAAAATTCGCTGGTCGGATCAATGATCGTGACTCCCTCGTCGGACAATTCCGCGAGGGTGGTCATCGTTCTAGCCTGCCTCTTCGCGTAGTCCTCGCGGGTCGTAGTGAATTGCGGGAGGTCAAAGAATTTTGGAAAACGTCTTTGTAAATAGAAGCGGGCGGCTGTCCGGCCCACCGTGCTTTCAGGGACCTGCTGGACGAGGAGTAGTTCTATCCCGTTCGTCACAAGTTGTTCGTTCATTTTTTGAACCTGGCGAGTTAGTGCGGCTGAGGATTCGACGAAGGTGGGTTCGGGATTGATCGAGTCGACGACCATCGTGGTGTAGCGGTGGTTTTCCGGCTCGCCCTTCATTTCGACGTCATTGTAGCCCTCGCATCGTGCGACCCAGCGCCCTACCAAAATGACCACTTTGGGACGAGCTGCGATGATTTCTGCGAGGACCCGGTCATTCATCGCGACCATCGCGGCGGCTCCTTCCTCATCCATGTCGGCGAACCAAAGCCCCGTGACCGGAGGAGTTCCGTTGTTGAGATAAGCCCGACCTCGTAGCCCGAGTTCGCGTGCCGAGTGATCGACCGCTGGTGCTGCCGAAGCGCCGTGGCTGTCACCCCAAACGACAAAATCAATGGGCCCCTCATCACGAATCCCGATGGCTGCGGCCTGACTTTTCGCGCTGGTGTAGTCTGCTCCGTTCCATTCGACATCGGCCATGATCACGCGGAGTTCCTTGGGCAAGCGTGTTGGGAAGCCGCCACTGAGTTTGATCCCGAGCGCGATCGCAAAAAGGGCTGCCGCCGAGGCTGCTCCGAATTTTAAAGCCCGTGTCTTGGTCCCTAAGAATCCACCCGTACGAAAGGGGGTCTCGATCCACCGCCACGACAACCAACCCATCACAAACGAAGCGGCTAGAAGCGAAAGCTTCCACGTTAAAGTCAGCTCAAAGGTGACCTCCCGCGCAAAGACGGTGAGTGGCCAGTGCCAGAGATAGAGCGAATATGAAATCAGCCCAATGCCGACCAGGAGCTTCCAGCTGAGAACGCGCCCCACAAAAGTTGCTCCACCTGCGCTGATCAACATCACGGTGCCTATGACCGGAGGAAGGGCGGCCATTCCCGGAAAGGCCGTTTCACGATCATAGATCCACATTGGAGCAATCACCAGAATCAGGCCGAGTGTTGATAACGCCTCGCTACTTACTCGCGATATTTTGGGCTGAGGAAAAGTCGCCATGATGGCACCCGCCAAGAGTTCCCACCCACGGCCCGGCAGCAAAAAGAAGGCTTCCTTGGCATCGCGCGGGACTTCCTGGTAGCTCCACCAGAGTGAAACCACTGCGCCCGCCAGCATCAGCCATACCATTTTTTCCCGCCATCGCTTCCAAGCCAAAATCACGAGCAGTGGGAAAATCAGGTAGAATTGCTCCTCCACCGAGAGTGACCAAGTGTGCAGGAGCGGTTCCAGATCAGAGCTCTCTGCGAAGTATCCGGCATCCCGCGTGAAGTAGCAATTTGAAGCCATCACGACATGAGCCATCGTGCTCCGTGCCAGCGCCGCGTAGCGCTCCGGCGTTTGCAAAAATCCCCCGATGAGCAGCGTCCCGATGACCATGGCCAGCGCTGCCGGAGCGATGCGGCGGATCCGGCGTGCCCAGAAATCCACCAGTGAGAAGCGATCCTCGCTCAGCTGTCTCAACAAGATCCCGGTAATGAGATATCCTGAGATCACAAAAAAAATATCAACCCCCACAAATCCGCCTGGAAATCCCAGCCCGAGGTGGAACAAAACCACTCCGATGACCGCCACCGCCCTCAGGCCGTCGATTTCCGGGCGATACTTTCTTGCTGTCATGGCCCTTCATCCCTGCCTTCTGCGGCCCTCGGACTCAATCTCAAACTTTTTTCTGGAATATTCTCGCCGACCCGAACTCTAAAATAGGAATCTATTAAAGTTATGAAGAAATTTCTTATTCTCCTCTCCGCCGGTACTGCTTTCGCCTTCGCTTCCTGTTCCTCCACCGGATCTTGCTGTGGCGACTGCTCAGCTGAAAAGAAGACTGCATGCGAAGCTGGATGCGAGTGCGCGAAATGCAAAGCAAAGGGCAACTAAGCGAAGCTCTTACAGATTTACAAGCCCGCTCTTTCTCTGTGAGGGAGCGGGTTTTTTCGTGCCTTCTCGCAGCGGTTTCGAGCCCTCCCATAGCTATCGCAAGCATCACGAAGCTTTCCCCTGAACCACTCTCCTCCGTTTCCAATTTCCGATCATCTCGGATCGTATCTTCATCTGGGTGCCATTCTCTCTGGAATAATGCGGTCTGCGATTTCCTGAGATTATTTTGCTCCTTAAGGGGTGGGTTACTTAATGTAAAGACAAGAAAAGTAATACATTTAGCGAATACAAATTCGTGAAAAAAACGGCCTTGGCGGTTTCATCCCTCCGATGTTAGTATCAAATTTAAACCTCCAATTTTCAGTGAAATTCATTCCCTTACTCACCTTCGCCGCTGTCGTAACCACTGCCGGTGCTGAGATCATCATCTCAACAGACTTCTCCGACACGTCAAAGGACGGAACAACGATGAACGACATCACATGGACAACGGGGGGCATCTCCGCACCGTCTTCATCGCTCACGGTAGAAAATACGATTCTGGCGAATGGAACCGGAAATCTTTTTATAACAACTGACGCCGAGGGATACTTCGCACCCTCTAACAACACCAGCAACGGCGGAGCATGGAATTTCGAGGTAGACTTTTCGACACTGGGCGGGCCAATCGAACTTGAAAATCTGGAGCTGGACTACCGCCATTTCAATGGTGGGGGTGATAGCCAAACTGTTGAGCGAGATGCGAACTACACCGTTGAGATTCGTGACGGCTCGGGCACTGCATTGCCCGGCAGCAGCATCACAATCAACACCCCGGATATAAATACCAATGACGATGACGCTGGGCCTCAGACAATCAGTTTCGACCTTGTTGGGGTCACCCTCAGCGCAAATACTGACTACACCCTTTTTATCGGAGCTGCTGACTCCGATGGTCCGGCTGGCAATAATACCGGTTTCGGCGGTTTCGTTCTCAACGGAAGCCTGTCATCTCCCGCGATCCAAATCAGAGAAATCGTCTTCGATAACGATGCCAATACGGTAACTTTGACTTGGGACTCTCAACCAGGAGACACGTTCATCATTCGGTTTTCCCCTGATTTAATCGATTGGACCGCAAACCTGATCACCGAAGAGCTTGCCGATCCAGACGGGACAACGACGACACAGGAATTCGACCTGACTGATACCGGTGCCAATGGTTTGCCCAAGGTCTTTTTTAGAGTTGAAAAATAGCCCTGCCGTTTCGATTCCCAATTCCTACCGTCAAGGATGACCTTGAAAAACTTAATCAAAAACGAAATTCTCCTAATATGAAAAACATACACAAAACTAAGACAGTAGGTCTGTTACTCCTAGGTGGCATGCTTGCCACTGGCACTAGCGGTGCTGTCACGCTCCTTGCTTCCGATTTCGCTGGAACCACGGAAAGTGGCCCGACGCTAAGCAACATCACTTGGGCGGCTGTCGGTATCACTGCTCCAGCATCTACCCTCACCGTAAACAACACCATTCTGGCGAATGGAACAGGGGATCTGTTCACGACAGGAGACGCAGATGGTGTGATTGCTGTAGCCAACAACACCAGCAACGGCGGAGCATGGAACGTCGTCACAGACTTCACGACACTTGCACAGGGTATCGATCTTGAAGACTTTTCCTTGACCTACACTCACTACAACGGTGGCGGCACCTTCCAAACCGTCGCCCGGGATGCGAACTACACGGTCGAAATTCGCGATATTTTAGGAACTGCATTAGCTGGTAGCAGCGTCACAATCAACACTCTCGACATCAACACTAACCCTACTGCTCCTGGTGTCGGTCCCCAGATGATCACTTTTGATCTCTCGGGTGTCACGCTCGCTGCGAACACGGATTACAGCTTGTTTGTCCAAGCGGCACGTGCGGACGGTCCTGGTGGCAACAACACCGGCGTTGACGATTTTTCCCTCACTGGAACCCTCGTCACAATCCCGGAGCCGTCATCTACAGCTCTTTTGGGACTTGCTAGTCTTGCGCTGATCATACGCCGGCGTAAGTAATTACCATTTAGTATTTAATCGTAATCTTCATTTAAGGCCCCACGCATTTTGTGCTGGGCCTTATTTTTTGTGCTACCCGACAATGGTGGGGGCTCAATTCTCCTGTGAGTTAGGGAGAGGGCAGTAATCGGCGGTCGAAAAGCTACGATTTCTACGGCTCTGGCTGTGACGCTCGGGTTCCATATTCTGAACTCTGTGACTCGTTTGTTGTCAGCCAACTAATTAAGAATTAGGCTCCCACCCCCCTATTTCCGTGCGTCCCGTGCGCGATCAACCTTTACAAATCCGTCCCTCCTTGGCAGATAGACGAAGTTTTAGCTCACCGCTTTTAAAAACATGCCAAAGGACACCAGCATCAAAAAAATTCTCGTCGTCGGCGCAGGCCCCATTGTCATCGGACAAGGTTGCGAATTCGACTACTCCGGCACCCAGGCATGTAAGGCACTCCGCGAGGAAGGCTACGAGGTCATCTTGGTCAACTCCAACCCGGCCACCATCATGACCGATCCGCAATTCGCGGAGAAGACCTACATCGAGCCCATCACGCCCGAGGCCATCGAGAAAATCATCATCAAGGAGAAGCCCGATGCCCTCCTTCCCACCCTCGGAGGTCAGACCGCGCTCAATGTCTCCATCGAGCTTTTCGACGCCGGCACTCTCGACAAATACGGCGTCAAAATGATCGGCGCCAATGCTGACGCTATCGACAAAGGCGAAAACCGCCTCCGTTTCAAAGAGGCCATGATCAAGATCGGCCTCGATCTTCCCATCTCCGGCGTCGCTCACACCATGGAGGAAGCCAAGCAGATCGCGAAAGACATCGGCATGATGCCCCTCGTCATCCGCCCCGCCTTCACCCTCGGCGGCACTGGCGGCGGCATCGCCTATAATAAGGAGGAATTCGACACCATCGTCACCCGCGGCCTCGATCTCTCGCCAACCACCGAGGTCCTCGTGGAGGAATGCCTCCTCGGCTGGAAGGAATACGAAATGGAAGTCATGCGCGACCACGCCGACAACTGCGTCGTCATTTGCTCTATCGAAAACCTCGACCCCATGGGCGTCCACACCGGCGACTCCATCACCGTGGCCCCCGCCCAGACTCTCTCCGACCGCGAATACCAAATCATGCGCGACGCGAGTTTCGCCGTCATCCGCGAGATCGGGGTCGAGACCGGTGGCTCTAACATCCAGTTCTCCGTCGATCCCAAAACCGGCCGCTGCATCGTCATCGAGATGAACCCGCGCGTCAGTCGCTCCTCCGCTCTCGCCTCAAAAGCAACCGGCTTCCCCATCGCTAAAATTGCCGCCAAGCTCGCCGTCGGATACACCCTCGACGAACTTCCAAACGACATCACCCGCGAGACTCCCGCCTCCTTCGAACCCACCATCGACTACGTTGTCACCAAGGTTCCCCGCTTCACCTTCGAGAAATTCCCCACCGCCGACCCCGTCTTAACGACTTCCATGAAAGCGGTCGGCGAAGCCATGTCCATCGGCCGCACTTTCAAGGAGTCCCTCCAAAAAGCCCTCCGTTAATTAGAGAC
>JAVCKV010232524.1:0-15809 GCA_032274145.1 Herpochondria borealis | reverse complement strand
ACTGTACAAACACACTGCAGTTGGTTGCACCGCAGTTACATGCGCTGTGATTGGTGCCAATTTTATTTCCATGTGATGTCGTAATTTTTTAATTGAAAATCAAAAGTGTAATTTGTGTTCAATAATAAAATTTCATAACTGTCATTTTTTACTTTTTTTCGCTACTTTACCACTTTTCCAGATTGGAAGGGATGCAAAGGCGGGGACTGGCGGGAAAGGGGTAAATTAGCGCGGGAGAGGGACAGGTTTGCAACGGGGCGGACGCACAGCGCCCGAAATAAAAAATGCGTACGTAGAAATGCGTGGGAGAAATAGCTCACAGACAGATTTTTTTTAGGGTGATTGGGACTGAAGCTTCCAGTATCGGTCAGTCGACGACCATCGAGTTAGAGGATGTCCTTCAGTCTACGACTGACGAGCCAGCTTTCGTTTGGTGGGTACAGCTTCATGAGACGCTCCGAAACGCGGGCGCAGTCGAAGACGATTACGACCTGTCTGTTGAGGCGCTAGGCGACTACTACGACGAGTACGAGCTGTTCGACCTGTCAGTGGAGTCGTTCGACCTGTCGGTGGAGTCGTTCACTTCTCTGCGAATCGATTGCATCTACTCTGCTCCCGTGCGCATTTGCGCACGAGACACACATGCGCCATTCACTCGCGTGAAAATGTCATCATCCTCTGGCGCGACCCTTGCATGTGCATCGTAGAGGGCCGCGGTGTACACATGGGCCATAGTTTATAAGAGAATGTAGTTTCTCTCTGTCTGCTGTCAGCTGCAATGAGCTGCTTTGTTATCAACATCTGGACTGGTCTTCCTCGGACCAATCATAGAATAAAAGTAAAGTGCTTTTTTCCATCGTTTACTGAACTCATCTACACTCTTCCTTTTATGCGCACTATGGGCCCACAACGGCCGCATCCGTGGGACTGTTCTCATAGTGCCGGCAGTCCTACATCCTTCAGCTCTGAATCGCTGAAGACGATCGACAATCTTGATTATTGGTCCCTTCACAGATCTATCTGTCACGATCAATTCCGGATCAATTCTACACTCATCGATGAATACCCATCAGTCACAACGCTGAGAAAGCTAGTTAAGTACCAAAACAATAGGTCTTCTACCAGTCAAAGCTGCGAAATTCTTCTTAAAAAACTAACAGAAGAAGTAATTGAGTATCTCTAATATAAACAGACCTCTGGACCGAACCCACTCAATAAAGACCTTCTTCGATCACCTACACTTCAATGCCTTCCTCCAGACCTTCCTTTCGAAAACCTACAGCTAAAACTCCATCTCAACCACATGTTCATTCGTCCTTTCCCTCACATGACCGAACCTTCCGAAGGTCCCGAACCTGGCGGTACGTCGCATGACCAACCTGATAAACCGCTGATACAAGGTCTCGGAAGCCCTCGTCAGCCATTCTGTCGAGACGTCAAGCCACCCACCCCGGCTCAGGCGCATTTCGTCCAGTCCATCAGAGAAATCCTTGGGCCATATAGTGGACTGCCTTATCCAGGCGACGCGGACTAGACTTTTCAACAGCTAAAGACGCGCCTTACCCCGGAGTAACTCTTCCAACCAGACATCTTCCTAACTCTGGTGGATTTCAGTGTGCTAAAAAAGGTACTCACCGAACTCAGCCTCACGATACCAAACTCCGGTGAGCCACGAAAACTCAACAGCGTCTGTGTAGCGAAGGTTTTTTCGACAACGAGGAGATCCGAGAAGCTTTCGTCAGGCAATCAACAGCATCCACTCGTGGATCCCAGTTAAACACCTTTTCGACCAGCTTCCAGGTCTGTCCGGCACCCCGCTATACAGTGCGATCAATGAAAACATACAAGGCCTCTTCACGCAAAGACTGACACCTGGGACAGACGTGCAACCCAGTACACAAAAAAACGAGACACAGCCGCCACCATCGCACCAGCCTGCAGCACCGCCCGCTTCGAATACAATTCCCATGAAATCGACGTCGCATGCGCGTCCTGATTCAACTCATCCGTCATTAACTCCATCGGCCACCTGTGGGTCAGATGGCAATATCATCAGTTCTCTATGCACACCGAGAGCTTCAAAGACTTCATGATCATTTCCAGGATCCGATTTCTAAAAAGCTCCATGCGGTTCTGAAACGAGCGTCCACCGAACAGTGAGACTCACACAGACTGCGTCTATTGCACGATATCAACAAAGCATGCAGCGTATGAAACCGTTTCCACCGGAAGCCGGTGTCCTTTCAGGTGTCTGGAAATTCTCTTCCCGATTTTGGCACACATTACCTCCTAAAGGAATTTGCGGTAAGTTACAATCTGCCGGGGAAAATAATGAGCGTATTCTTGCTTATCGGGCCGTGGAATTAAGTTAGTCCAACGAACTCAATATTTCATTCGCTGTACGTCGTTTACATCCGGCGTCGCTAGGTGTACACGAGGAGAGCGAAAAAGTTTACGAGGCGATGGTTCCTTTGTTTTTGACAGGGCCGGTACGTCAGGGGCCATGTTTATAGGTGGTTTCTCTTTAGATGTAGCCGTTAAGTTTTTTCTAATCGTGTCGGGCACGACTCTGAGTGGGACGGTTGAGAGACGGTCAAATGAGATCGTGTTGTCCGTTCCGTCTAGAAGGTTTGCCACTACCTAGCGGGCTGTAGGGTTGAACTTTGTTATTTTAACGGATCAGTAACCTCGGTGCCGAGTTTATGATCCGGCATGCCGAAAGTTTTTGCTTCACGGCGGACGAAGACGAGATCGCCTTCTTAATAAATTCGACGAGAAGGGCGAACCCGCTCGTCGAAGTTAATTTTATAACGGCTCTGAGCGTCCGCTAATTTAATTCCTGCTGTTTTCATTAGCGTCCGTAGACGAGTCAGGAAACGGCGTTTAGCCACAGTCCTCGGGATCTTCATATTCTACCGTCTCACTCTTAGCCAAGGCTAATTGTGGGGGTGGGTAGGTAAGCATTAGATTAAAGGGGGTATAACCAGTGGCTGGGTGAACCGTACAGTTATACCCGTAGGATATTGCGAGCATGAAATAGTCCCAATCGCGACCATGTTCAGTACATTAGCCTTTTAGAGATGCTACTAATTTTCTACTAAATCTTTCTACCTGCCCGTTGGTTTGAGGTTGGTAGGCAGACGTAAGCGCTTGTCTGATATTTATTGTAGTACAGACAGCGCTAAAAGAGGCCGAGGTAAACTGGGTACTGTGGTCAAATAATAAATAGGCTGGTTGCTTATAGTGATGAAAACACTCTTTGCAGAAAGCTTGCGCTACTGCAAGAGCCGTTATGGTACGCAGAGGACAGAACTGAGACATTTTACTGTATCTATATGTCATGTATAACGAATATTAAGAGCCACCTTGGGTCCGGGGTAGGGGCCCAAGGATGTATATGGCTAAATGCTTCCCTGTCCGTTTGGCCGGGAACATCGTTTGCAATAGGACGAAACATATTTGATAACCACAAGCATCGGTTTCGATACTGTACGGTAGATTCGGACGAGGCCGTGATAATATCGGAGGTGACATTCGTGCCTCTTTTAGCTTATTAAAAGTGATTATTTGCTTATATAAAGCGTTTATTTGCTCCTGGTTATAGTGTAGAAAGTTTACAGATTGCCCTTTCTTTAGCAACGCATTCAGCGGGACTGGAGTGCGAGAAAAGTTAGGTACAACTCTTCTGTATACGTTACAGAGTCCTTAAATGGACTTAATGTGTGTTTGAGTCTGAGGTATTTTAAAATTACTTACAGCCTCGACTGTCTTTTGAGCTACTGCCAGCTTTCCTGGCATCACCACGTGGCCTAAGTAGTCCACTTGAATTTTAATGAACTCGAATTCTTTAGTTTTAATGAGAACCCTGCGTTCTTGAGACATTGTAGTATTTTCTCTACCTGTCCCAGGTGCTCTTTGAATTATTTATAGAAGATAATAACATCGTCTAGGTACACTATAAAATGCTTCCACCTAAAAATATTAAGTACAATATCCGTTGTTCTTCGGAATGTAGCTGGGGCGTTGCATAACCCAAACGACATTTTTTACACTCAAAGCAACCTTCGTGGCAGACGAAAGCTTTTTGTGTCTGTCCTCTTCTCGGATGTTAATATACCAGTAGCCAAAATTGGCTTTTAGTATAGAAAAGTAGCAGCCTCTCCTTGAGAGTCGAAGCAATTGTCTTTTTTTGGGAGCGGATAACTGTCTTTTACAGTTATTTTATTTAAGCGGAAGTAGTCAACGCAAAAGCGTTTCGTACCGTCGGGTTAAGGAAAGAGTAGGACTGGTGATTCAGACTCGCTCATAGAAGATTCAATGACACCTAATGTTTTAGTTGTCTTTGTACTTCGTAGAGTTGAATCTCACGATCCTTCAAACCAGCCCTGTAGGGATGACTACGGAAGGGCCTAGCATCAGGACCAATATCGATCCTGTGCTTTGCTTTAGTAACTATGCCTAGGTATCCTGACCACATAGGGTCAAAAGGCTTAGCATATATATAACCTGTTTTTGTTGATCAGCAGTTAAGTGGTTGAGGTAAACATCATCAACTGTACATTGTTGACCCTCAGTGTCTGATTCCCCATCAGCAACTGGTGCTGAAGTAATGTTCTCTATTACTTCCCTGGGTAAGGAAGGATATGGAGAGGGTCTCTGCATTTTTTTAAAATCAAACAGAGAGGCCTCGGTGTGTTCAGGTATAACATCTGTGGTGATCTTCGATGTTCGACCTGAACTATGTATATTAATATTAGAAATATTATTAATTTTCCATTCCCTTAAAGACGTTGAATCCTGTAAACTGCCCGAAAACATTGTTGCAAGGACTTTCGAATAGACGGCCTGTAAAATGTTCCATGAGACAAGGATCAAATGTCTTTGGGACGGTTTCTGTAGACTTATGCAGGTCTTTTAATAAAACACCTTTGCCCGTGTGTATATTTTTTAAATAATTTTCGTCAACCGTGGAGGTGTCAGAAATATTAGAAATTACGAACCCGATCATGGGGGCATCTTTTGCAGTTTCTATGATCTGGTTCTTAACGATTATCACCTCGTGGGGTGAGAAGTTAGTTATTTTTATATACAACGCATTTGTTTCTTTAACAACGGCTATGCCGTTGGCAATGCTACAGTTGTAAGTAGCGCACAATGCTTCAGTACTTTCCAGGAAGAAAGTACCAGATGCATTTACAGTGACTTGACAAAGGTCTCAGACAGAGCTGGTAGCCTCCGGTTTTTTAGCGATTCGTACATACCTTGGCTCTGATTTGGCTTTTGGCACGGATATGGGTTCATCCGCATCACGTGTTATTGTGAGAGATGGATGGAGTTGTACCGGCAATGTAGTACCGTCAGGAAGTACGACGAGACTTCGTCGTACCCAGATATTTTCTAATTGACGATCTTTAATTTTTATTCCTAATAGAACGTCAGTAGATAACTCGCTGACTACGAAGAACGGTTAGCGAGTTTTATAGCCATTTAATTCTAATTGTAGATAAAGTATACCTAAACATCAAGCCGATGCTTGCTAGCTGTTGCTAAGTTTTCAACGGCTCGTTTCGTATGAAGTTTAAAATTTCTTTCGATAATATATCCTTCCGGATCTGCTCCTGTATTAAAAATACAAAGATAACGAGCAAGGTTAGTAGAAAAACTGCCTATCGAGGCGCCTAACTTATGATTAACGGGAGATAGTAAACATACCGGGTTTGATAGGTAGTCCTCATAATTCCGAGACGGTGGGATTCCGTACGGACATAGCTCTATTGAAATCCCGAAGCTTCAATATCTGCTTGATATGCCGTAGGATTACGGACGTTTAAAGGCAAAGAGTCAACATCAAGTTGGATCCCCGTTTCTATTTGAGTAGTGGGATTCTCTTCGGCGAGAGGCACCGCTGTAGCCGTTCTAGGACGGTTAATATTATTATTACTATACGGCGATCTGCCGACATAATTTTGATAGAGACGCCAACCTCGTTTCAGTTGAAACCAGATAATTTCTAATGTAAAGTAGAATGACTGTTCTCTACCTCTATTTACCGGGGCTGGTTTAGAGTGAGGGCAGTCACTGCTACGATGTAACAACTCGAAACAGCTGTAACATATTATCATACCAGCCGGGGGTGGGGTTGCAGGTACCTGCCACCATGGCTGTGATCTAGAAGGCGGTCGAGCGTCTGAGTTTCTGTTGAACTGTCCGTAATGAGGGACAGTAGAATATACAGCTTCAGTAGCTGGTGGGGTGAACGGGATCGAGACAGTAGACGGGTACGCGTACTGAATACTTGTACCCGGAGCTGCCTGTTATTCCGCGATTTCAGATTCTCTCTCACCTCATGAGACGGACTTAGTCGGACCCTGATAGGGTGGTCCTATCATTTGAACAGCATGAAACTCTGGTACTTGCCTACCAGGGCGGACTCTGGTAGGTCCTGCAATTCTAGTAGCTGTGCTTCTAGATACAGTGCCTATTCGAGTCGACCTGTAGGTATCACCTGTGTGAATCTCAATTTAAATGGCGTCACCAATTTTTGTAAACGGCGACGTCTCATGCTGGTGCATAACCGAAGGTTTTAAGAAAGGAAGTAACCATTTTATAAATGGTTTATCACTGTCTTTGTGTCAAAGACATTACCGCAAGCTAGGGAAAAATCCCGTAGCCTATCAAAACAATTTTTTTCGTCCTCGTCGGGCTACTGCTGTACGCTGTCTCACGAGTCGAGGGCTCTAGTAAAGAGAACGTCGTTTGAACAACGTTCTAATAAAAATTGAACTACTTCCGGCCAGCAGGCTATTCCTTCTAGTGCGCTCTCACCCAATTCTAGATGAAAGACATACTCTTCACAAGCTTCTCCGTCGAGAAGGTCGTGAAGGATAAGAAAAGCAGCTCCTTCTGCTATATTATTGAAGTTGAACTCTTTTCAAGTTCACCAAAATAGTTAATAATTTATTACAGGATGGCACCGTAACATTTACGTACGGACAAAGTAGAGGTACTTTTTGTAGTGCTGCGGGTAGCTCGTCCGTAGCAGCACACAAGGGGACGGGGCGTGGTAGAGCTAGATGGAGGGGCAGGTAGTGGCGAAGAAGGGGACTGCTGGCACATGTGGCAGGGCGTAGTGTCGTCGCTACTGCGTTTTGTGCGTCCACAAAGCGTTTCCTCAATCCGCCCAAAGGAAGCTGAAAAGGAAGAAAACGAAAGGGAAAAGAAGAAGACAAGACGGGGAAAAAAGGCTTCACTTGGGAGATAGTTCGCACTACCACCGTTCATGCTTCTTCCAACCTAAACCCGGCGCCGCCCAGCCAGCTTAAGTAGCGTCTGGGCGAGCGCCCTAGGCGGGGCTGGTGGACCACAACGGTCCAAGGGCAAAAAACCTAAAAACTAACTACACAGAGTGTCACTTAGCAATTACAGTATCCTCAGCACTATCCCGTGCACTAACTTAGACTCCCTCAGATAGGGTAGTGTGCCCTAACTACGCAAACATAACCCAATAAACGAACCACCCATCCCGACCAATCCGCAGCCATGCAACTCCAGAGTGGCGAAATGGCAAAGTGGCTAGGTCCGTACAGTACCTCTAACTGTACCCGACCCGAGTGGCGGAGTGGCGAAGTGGCAGCCAATTCCGACCACCCGGGGTGGGCGTACACGAGTCGATTTCCCGACGTAGGTGCGCGGCCCTCTTATCGCCGTACCTCACTCGCCCTCGTCTGTCTCCATATCAGGTGACTGCAACGATCGCGCGGTGCAATCCATGAGACCATCAGCTTTGACAGTGGTGGTGAGGAAACGGATGAACGCAGGAACCCCTACGCAGCCCCGGACGTGACAAGTATGCCCGCTGATGAACCATCCTATCGGACCGTTCGTTCCGCTGAGCAGGCTCCCAATTATGAGCCTGATAGTGTTTCCTACCCTACATTGGAGATTCTGCCTAGATCCAGAGCCCTTACTAATATAGCGGATGATGACCACGAAATTTTGAACCACGACTCGGACGTGTTGGAAGTACTCGCACTTACTTCCGAAGCCAATGGGAGGGGGTCGAAAATCCAGAACCAGTTACTAAGGTATCCTCCGTTAATGAACCAGGAGAATGACGTACACTCCGGGATGTTCTCCGTGACCGTAGAGCAAATCAACGAGCTGAAGTTCGTACTGGAAGTTTGCGATGCGGATGCTGTCGTTGCGACGAAACTTGCGCCGCATCGTTACATCATTCGCAGAAGGTATACGGGGTATCTCGAGTTTAGTGCATATGTGAACGGCGAAGTCATCAATGCCTATTTTCAGCTTCTCCAAGAACGGAACAAAAACTACCACGCACACATTCCCAGAGCCCGGAATTAATTCTAAAATAACCTGACAAACAAAGGAAGGTAACGGCTCCAGGATTTAATTACTGCCAAACTGGCGCAGTGTGCATTCCTATCCTCATTTTCAATGCTATTATGAGCTGGATAAAGCACCATACGACCTCCCCGGCATAGAACAACACAACTACGAACTTTTTCATGGTATGTTGCAAGGGACGGGGGAATCAATTGCCAACTTGGATGCATTGTTTATTCCGATTCATTTCGAAGAATACTTCCACTGGATGTTGTAAGTTGTGGATGTTCGACATCACAGTATCATCATCATGATATCCAATTGTTCCAATTCACGTAACGTTAAAGTGCGGGACATGGCAGCACACCTGAAACCTTGGTTGGGAGACGAAGTGGAACGTGAGGCCAGAGCATTGTTGGCATTAATATCTAATATGTGTCACTCATCGTCTCCCAGATACGCCAGCGCATGTGGCTAAGTGGTTTCAATTTTAACAACATAGATTATGAGATTTGAGTTCGATTCTCACTGGGTGCACGAAGTGATGATTTAATTCCCTGCCCCGGTCAAGCAGATTGATGTCGTATGTTGGTGAAGCAAGGAGCGAGGGACCATCTGCTTGGGCCATTCTGCTTTCCGCCTCGAGTGAGGGGGGGAATGTTGGTATATGTAATAGTCACTCGTCGTCTCCCAGATAAGCCAGCGCATGTGGCTAAGTGGCTTCAATTTTAACAACAATTCCGACTACGGCTTGCGGCTCCATGTCAGCGTGTGATTTACAACTTTCTGTCAGCGAAAACGCGGGCTTGTCCACGGTATCCGCTGCTTTAACCTTATTTCCTGACTTACCGGGCGTAGGTCCGTACGGGTTGTACGCAGATGACTTGTGAGCCTTTCTTCCTGCCTTTGTCGGCACAGGTTGGTCTCAAACTCGTTGTCGCTGTTGAGTTCCAGAGATGCTTAGCTGGGACGAAGGGTGGACCTTCTTCCACTAGGACGATTACGGGAAATCTCGGAATTTTTCCTTGCTCGTTCTGACCTTTTGACAGCAGTGGCGTATGAACATCCGGGACGTATTCGTCGCCACTTTCATCGGATGAAGAGGAATATATACATAACGCTTCCTTTTCCTCGAAGTAGCTAGGCGCTAGATTGCGTCGTCGCGCCCATTCCTATATCGGAATTAGCCTTCTTAGAGGGCGCCATATTGTTCCATTAAAGTTTATATCTTGGCGCAGAACCAAATAATAACCACCTTAGCAGCCGTTAACGTATGCACGACTTTGAAGAAAAATCTGGGTGTTACAAACGCGTTATACGGTCTCCTCGAAGATGCTTGGACGATTGCATGGGTGCGTGGTCAAGCGCGTACCATACCTTGATCACACGCCTATCGTTCGGGAATTAAAATTACCGAAATCTTCCTCGGCACGGAGGTCACAAATAGTTACACAAATATTAGGCATTAATTGTGTCATTATTTGTAAGCTTCGTCCAGAGGACGCCGTACAACACGATGCCCCCATTTTCGTTTTCCTATTTCCGTCCCATTCAAATATCTTAATGCCTCGATCCGGAAGTATCCCTACTATCGTTTTCCTATCTCATTCGCACTTCATGCGATACATTAAATCCTGTGAATTTGTGCGTTCTTGCAGCAATTTAGTGTCCCTAAAGCAGCCAACTTTCAACCATCCGTACTGTCGTGCAGAGGACATATGCTCCTCTGGCAGTAAATACAAAGGTCCATTGCTATCGTGTAAATTACACATCCATAATAATCCTCATTCTATTTCGCTCCCCGCGTTTATGGTCGAAATCAATTACTTATTCGCTTGGTCGCCCAAATATCCATTTACATTTCATTCTTCCTCAACAAACGTTCTTCCATAAATGCGACTTCTATCCTAATTTGCAGTTAAAATATTTGCGTAACTATTCGTGGCCTCAGTCCCGAGGACGATTTCGGTAATTTCGTAATTATCAAACTTGTCCATAACCAACCCCGCTACCCTCTTGACTCCCGACTAGCTCAACGAAATAGAACTTTTCCCTTCCCTCACCCGCTTACGACGCACCCCTATCCGTGAAATACACGACTGCTCCCAAAATCCTTCAGAACTCTCCCACACGACTGCACCGACCGCACTCTTCCGTGAACGACTGTGAAACCAGAGTACGGAAGCGTTTAAAAAAGTCAAAAAAATTCCTCCAGTCAAATTCAAGCTCCGCGTCAGTGAACCGCGCGAAATTTCCCCTGAGGAGGACGACTCACCACGCGAGATGTCTTTCATCAACCTCCTCAGGGCATTGTTAATCTCAGATGCATTCACGGAGGAGTTGCACATCCAGGCAGCCACGACTTCGGAGGTCAAATCAGAAACAACGCGCGCGCCTTTAAATGAAGCATGAGATGTGCGCAAGGCTCTTCAGGAGAGAATTGAACGTCGTTAGAAGCGATCAAAGGACAACGGTATTTCAGGAAACAGTCAAACTCCCCAGGCCACTTTTGAGGCTTTTGTGACTGAACTTAATACGCTTATGTCTGTGCAGAACATCCGCGCTGTAATAGCTAATGATTTGTACTGCCAACGCGATGCTCTCGTCCGCGAGGAGTACAATTTTTTCTGTGGTACAGAAAAAAGCCCCAAGCAAGTTCCTGAAAATGTCCCAGTTCCTACCGCAGAATTTGAGTCCGCAGAATTTGAGTCCGCTGAAGGATACAAATGTAATTGAACTTGACGTTCCAAAAAACTTCGAGGCATGCCTGTGTCTTAATATTGTACTCTTCGTTACTAATCTTTACATTTCCAAGAAGAGAAAGGAGGGATCTGACGCACCTGTACCGGACACTGGTAAGTTTGTACGTGCGGGACGCGTGTGGGATACGGAATCCAGACTGTTTCTCGATGTTTGGACACTGTCGCAAAAGGCATGCAAGTGGAGTCCTCTGGGACCCTCTTCGATCCATACCTTAAGAGCCATGAGAACAGTAGTTTTTAGTGCGGAAAATAAAACCCTAAAGATTTTGAAGAAAGCGCCCTGACGGGCGTGGAGATCAAATTACGGTCTAGCCGTGCAGAACAAGCCGCGTTCTCGTCCACCACAATTATTTCCGACATTTTTAATCTACTCAATTATTTCTCGAAGATATTAAGTTTGCAACGAAAAACAATAGCCTGTACGCGGCGGACGAAAAAGCAACTGACGAGTTCATTGGTCCGTTGCTCAGGTTCGCAGGAAGAATCCTAACGCTCATTGCGACGGTACCGCAAGACGTTCTAAACAGACTTGGATACATTCTCAAGCCACGTAAATCACATGCACGTTGCACCAATAATGTCCTTGATGTGGATGACAAGGCCGACGACGAAGACATCACTGCTGCCGAACCTGCCGCGCGTATTGTACATTTCAAAACAAGTGTGAAAAATGCCCTCAAGGCTGTTGATAAGGACAGGCGTAAGTATATTAAACCATTCAACTGCGGGTGTAGCTACCTCATTGAAAAGTATGAAGAGAGGCAAGGCCAAAATATGATGTACGATGCAAGGTTTGTAATTGAAGGCCTCCTGTTCATGACACGCATTGCTAGAAATATCCCTTTCTTGTCAAACGACGACCTTCCAGCTACAAAGATCCCAGAAGTGGTCAAGTGCATCGACGAGGTACTAGCATCAGGAGGACATGGATTTCTGTTCTGCTTGTCTTTTCCGTTGGCAGACTGGTATCAAGCTTTGGTTTGTCACAGACGTGATGAACCACCATCAAATAAACTTCAAATCTAGAGTCGCAGACGCCGTAAGGGAAAAATCTATATGGCAGAGGAAACTGGACAGTTATACGTTTGCATACAAGGCTCGTTTTATTCAAGGAGGCACAATTCCTTCGGCCACACCAATGCGTATGACAATCCACTTCTGGAAACCGAATGGAACAGTTCAAGATCAAGACAATGTTGATTACAGCGCCCAAACTTTCATCAAGGACACTTACCCACGCTATTGAAATTTCATGGCCAAGATATCTTATTTTATGCTTCCTGAAGCACTTTGGTACCGAAAAAGTGGGTAAGACATTGCACTTCGCATGGTGCGCCTGGAACAGAAGTCTATACTTCTCCTTGCAGAGTTGATTGCGCAATATAGAAAACCTTGGGACTTAGTTGTGAACTTCTTCAGTGGAACCTTCGCTGTAGCCAAGGCCTGTCTGGTACTGCATCAACCACGACTTTTTTTTAGGTGTTAGATTGATTCTGATTGTGTCAAGATTTCCTCAGAACAGCTTTTGCGCTGTTAATCCTGCGTCATAAGTCTCCTTTTCCAACAGGCAAAAATTTCAAGGAACATGCTAAGATCCTCTACCGTGCAATCATGCGAGATGTACGCGGCTTGGGACGCCGCAATATCGAGTGGCGCGTACCGCTGGGCACTAATGAGACACAGAAGTTTCCGCATGCGGTTTACTACCTTAGAGGTGTACTTACTGGCAACCCAGCTTTCGTAAGCCGGTACATAAACAGTGCACCTCATGCATGACAAACCAAATCCAGGCGGCATTCAATGAAATCAACGTACAAAGTTTTTTAAATATGCAACTGGCGTCTACCCAGACTATACAAGCACAAAGCACGATTCGAAACCCCAAAGCTGGAAATGGTTTATTCGCAGCCATGAGCTTAGGGAAAGCCGAAACGATCATGTAGTACTTCGGTTTCTTCGTGTATTCATGCCTTTCCCAGTTTGGAACAAGCGCGAATATCTACGGGTCCGGCGTAATGGCTGTTTCAGTTTCAGACGTCATGAAGTACGCCATGAAAACAGGTGTGACCGTCAAGCTTTCCGGGCAAACGGCTCCTCGAATGGCGTACATCTTTGCAGCTCCATCTTGCCCGGCATGTTTCATCAACGACCCTACATACCTTGAGGAAGATGAAGAGCGCTAAAATACGTCTCCAACCTCAAAACGTCGAGTTTCAAGCGTAGGGTTTTGTCGAAGCAGTCACGTCACAAGATCAGGCTTAGTACCTCACAACTACATAACCATTCGGGCTATTCGAAACATAACTGCTAGAGAAGAGTAGTACTTTTCAAATGGTACCATCCACGAGATGCAGAAAACAGTCACTGCTGCGAATGAGGAATAACTGGTTGAGAATGAGAGGGATCGCGATGAGTACGATAAGGAGGAAAAATCTTCGTCTTCCGAGTCGGAAAATCGGATGTTGAAAGTGGAAGTGGTAGTGAAAGTGAGGAAGAAGGTAGTTCGAAAGAAATAGAAACTGGGTCTGCCGAAGAGAATCAGGAACCACTAGCTTCCGATAAATAAGCCTCATCCTTTTTTAAGCGAACAATCGACAAAATATTATAATGCGCCATCTGATACCTGTACACTTCTTCATGTACGGGAAAATAACTTTTATTACAGCGCCATCTATGCTTAAATGTTCATCGTTGTTCAAAATTTTCACCGTTAATTGATGTGGACAATGAACTCCAGCCCGACGTGGAAAAGTTTGATTCTCTATTGAGATTCACAACTCTAATCAATTTTCCTATCCGATGTCAGTATTTAAGCAGGAAGGAAAAGACTGTAAAAGTACAGAAAGAAGAAAGTAAGAGTGACTGAACCAATAGTAATGCACTAAGGTAGTAACTTTACACTTGGGTGCAACTATGATCTGAAGAAAACCTCGTAGGGTAAATGACACCCTCATTCTGCCACTGGGAGTTCCGGGATAGGGTGGGATGTCTGATGATTCGTGCATCCACAGGTAAACACTATATCGTGTACAACGAAAACTTACACGGTCATGACATGTACCGGATTTACTACTTTTACAATGTCATGGAAACTACATGGAATTGTACCCATAGTATTTTCTTTACATCAACATGTTTAAAAAGTAGAATACAATACGTATCTAGTTACGCGGGATATAACAATAGCATACATGAAATGTTGCATAACGCACTCGAAAATACGATTTACGATCCATTATTGTGTCATTCCGCATAACAAACTTATCAAATAAAAGTAAAAGAATATAAGACGATTTTGTATGATGACACCCCGGATTAAATCGTTCGGTGCCATATATTGGTCTCGGATATATATAGATCCTCGGGATTTATATTTTGATCTCATATGTATACCTAGCTTACTCGCTTTCATATGGACACCATCTTCTTTCTCTTTTCTACGTTATACTGTATTCTGGTGTGAAAATAGTTAGTGTGGTAACCTTGTTTCTCTATTCCAAAAGCCTATATAAGCAGGAGGTGGGCGTCTCATTACGCGCCCCTACAATAAACGGTAGCTAACTTCCAGACCGTTTTGCCTTCGCGAGTGTAGCGTCACGCCGTCTGCGAATCCCCGGTCAACCGTCCCTGCGGCCTTAGTTTTTTTAGCGCACCTAGGGTACCACCCTTACCTTCGCGTCGCGCTCCCGACTGTCCTGTAGTCACCCCGCGCCGGGGCCTGACCCTTTTTCTCGAAGTAGGATCATCGTTAGGCCAAGCAGTGGCACCTCCCGTCGTCTATTCCATCCTCCCTTTCATACACTAAGTTCCTCGTAACGATTCCCAGTCTCGAATCGCTCTTTCCGGTCCTGTCCATTCTCTACATACATCTAGCAGGTATCTGACTACAAATCTTTTGGTGTCGAACTACGAAGCGAACTCCGCATTTTTAACTGTGGTTGTATTGTTTTACGCTCTAGGAAACTACTGTCCACAATACTTAAATATTATACAGTTTAGTGTGTTCTACCGGAACACTATACAACATTTGGTGTACCGACCTCCCAACTTTCCCAACTACCCTAAAAAAAGTTTGTGTGTTAGCTATTTCTCCCACGTTGTTTCTTCCTACGCTTTTTTATTTCGGGCTCTGTGCGTCTGCCCCGTTGCAAACCTGCCCATTTCCCGCGAAATTTCCCCTTTCCCGCCAGTCGCCCCGGTTGCACCCCTTTCAATAAGGGAAAGTGGCGAAGAAGCGAGGAAAAAATACAATTTGACAGTTTTAAAATGTTATTAAAATAAAATTACACTTTTGATTTTTTATTAAAAAAATTACGATTTCATACATAAATAAAATTTCCACCAATTACAGCCCATGTAATTTTGGTGCAACAAAGTGCAGTGTGTTTGTACAGTAAAATACGCATTATGTGTGGTTTAATCATTCCAATGACGTACCCCACTGTACAAATCATATAATACTAATTAAAAATTACGTAAAAATTATTAATAAAAATCAATCTGTATACTGTTTACCACCTCTGTCTGTTACGCTTCGACCACCACTGGCACGGCACTTTTTTGGTGTACTTTACCACTGCGCCGGTGGTGCAGAAGAAAATTTTCTTCTCTCCTTCCCTCCCCTCCCCTCATACCATCAACGAGGTCAGGGGCGAACGTGGTCAGAGCTGCCATTCACTTGGGTCCTCTGCACGTGCTGTA
>JAVCKV010232413.1:0-15810 GCA_032274145.1 Herpochondria borealis | reverse complement strand
CTCTATAGCAGTTGCGGTGCAATGCGATGAATCATCGGTTGCGAAGAAGTCAAATAAAGGAAGAGGAGTTTTCTTGCGTGCCCACGTGTCTCACTCGAAATCACGAGCTATTCGCAGAAATAACAAAGCCTACTTAGATTATTACTTAAGATTTTGTTTAAGAGTACAACGTAGACAGTTGGTATGTTTTCTACGTAAATATTTTGTTACGCGTAACACAAAACGTAACACACCAGATTCGAGCCGAAAAGACCTCGTAAGTTTGAATTTTGGCGCGCGCCTGCGTGCCCAACTTTCAATTGCATCCCTCTTTGCTGTCTAGCAACACACAGACAAGTGCACTACCAGTGCTGAATGTGATAGACAGGAACACACAGATTACAGACAGTAGACAAAACACGAGAAGTAGAATCCCGCGCATCTCATTTCTAATCACGATCTAATCACGATCTTGATCAACTTCAAATTTCCTTACTTGACAATGGTGAACGGCGGCGTCCGTCTCAAGTAATAACCATGGCTCGAACAAATCTTCCAGCTATTCTCATAGCAGTGACTGTACTTTACATGGGGATGATTTCCTACATGTCAACCATGGCTAACGATTGCTTCGCGACGACAGCAAACTCGTTAGTAGCGCAGCAATCACCTTCTCGGGCTGCCGCATTACCCCATCCATCTCTACAACCCCCGCAGCAGCATGATCCAGATCGACTGTGCACTCAGAATCAGTACGCATCATCGCTTTCTTTGAATCTTACTCATTACGCCCAGCTCGCAGACGAGTGGTTGGGGCGAGAAACCCAAATAGAGAAGCAGCTTCTCTTCGATACACTCGATGGCAAACGCAATCACAAGCGATTTCGAGCCTTTGAAGAAATGGGATCCTGCGAAAAACACTGTCTAGGAGGAGAATGTCGATCCGACAGTTCCAAAATCACGTGTGGCTCGCTTCTACAAGCTCCCTGTGTTGTATACTCGATTGGTGGCAACAATGAATGGTTTTTTGAAAAGGACGTCTTGAGCAAGACTCCCTGCGAGGTGCACACGTTTGATTGTACCGGACCTCGTAGTCGCTTCACCGTTCCGGATCACCCTCGGTTACACTTTCATCATGTGTGTATCGGCATCACGAACCATGCAGCTAAAACAGCAGCCGAGCTCAAGCGTGAAAACAAATATTCGACTGGAGTTGTGGGAGCCATGTGGACGCTGCAAAAGATGCAGTCCACATTGAATCATTCACAAGTTGACTTGTTCAAAATGGATGTAGAAGGATACGAGTGGGAAATACTACATTCGTGGCCCGAATTGCGTGATATTGACTCGCCTCGTGCCGTCTTGCCCATGCAACTCTTGGTGGAATTTCATTATCGCACCCAAATGGAGAGTCTTGCTGTGCAAGGGTCTCCTGAATACAGTCAATACGACTTCAAGTATGCCACGGACATGGTGCGCATGCAATCGCATCTCCTCAAAATGGGTTACGTGACTGTCGTGCGAGATGATAATCCGCATTGTCTTCATTGTACTGAACTGACACTGGTGCGAACCAAATGTCCAGCTACAGCGTTGGTGTAAAGGTTCGTTTGTGGAGCGACGATCTCTCCATGCTTGCTTTTCTGGCTTGCATTACGACAGATTCCTCTCGCCAGCATCCTATTAATAGGACCTAGCAATTGTAAAGTTTCACACAACATTGTGTGTTTGTCTAGTCAGATCCGCAATGCTGAGAGTACCCCGTAGTCGAATGAAAATACCCACGATGGCGAACGCCATCAGTTGACCTTTGAAAATTGCTTCTTATGCTGGGCTATAAAGACATAGTATGTCCTCCCAGTTAGGTTTTATACAAGCGAAGTGCGGCATCGGGTCAGGGCATGCTGGTTTGTTCGTTCGCTGTAGGCGAGAAGAAGCAGTAGCTGTAGCATGCATGCTTGCTTGCTTGCTTCATCACACAAACTGTCCTTCTCGTGGATTGGGATATCGACCACGTTGTCGGTCGACTCTGAACATGCCACCACCAAAGACATATTGAAGATCATGCTCTTGTTCTAACACATCTCCTGCATTGCGAGCAATCTCCACCAAACATGGGTCTGCATAGGCTCCTTGATCAACTGCGTCAGGAAGTATGAAGATAGCAACAAGTGGCCAGTGGCACATCAAAGAGGGACACGAAGATTGGTCAAGAAGGACGTTGAAGAGAGGGGAGAGACACAACATGCGGCAATCAGAGCAACGAGAACAGCGAGATGGAGAGTAGAATGAAGAGGGGCGGGGGGAGAGAGAGAGCGAGCCAAAGAGCGAGCAAACAAGTAAGCGAAAGAGAGAGCCACAAGAGTACATAGTGGGAGAGACAGAGAAGAAGGTGAGCAGCCAGCACAAGGTTTTGCAATGTACAAACAAATCTACTCCGTACCTTGGACATCAATAAACGCATTCCAATTCAGTTGCTTCTGAACCTTGTCATTGGTATCCCAACTATGACCATCGCCATGAAGGTACATGACGGGCATGTTGGTCCAGTACGGGTCAGTTGTGCCGACAAAGATTGGGGCAATGCCCTCAAAAAACTCCATGGTATCTTGCGAGAATTGACCGTGACCAAACATGACCACGCCGCGCAATGGTTCCTCAGCAGATCCGAGTCCTAGAAAGGACAAGACTTGTGCCAAGACATGGCCTGTGACCCAATCAATGTTGACTTGCATCCGATGATCCCAATCCTCTTCCTTCTCTGCCATTTTTGTATCGATCAAGTGAACGGATAGAAACAAGATTCCATGATGCGAAAAGGAAAAGATTTCTGGAAACTCATCATGATAGTCAACCTCCATGTGCTCGACATCCGAGTTGACCCACTGAGCCTCAAAGGCTCCAAAAAAGTCTCGAAAGTATCCCAGAGCAACCTCTGGTTCCGCACAATCCACCCAATCATTGTCACCAGGTAAGGCGTAGGTGGGCAGAGGTCCCGTTTTCAAAATTTGAGAAATATCATAGTATCGACGATAGGCACACTGGGTACGAGGAGGCTTTTGCATGTCGCCTACGTGCACAGTGAAGAGTGTATTGTTTTTCCGATACTGAGTCATGTCAATCATTTGTTGTTGCAACAGCTCTTGTTCCCACGGAGCGTAGGGCTAACAGTGGGAAAGCAATAGGTTAGTGAGTAAACAAAGTTATGTTGCCTCAAGACAGAGGGTTTCCCCGAGGTCGCCGAAGCATGCATCACAAACCGAGTTGTGCAACTCCATCTCAACTACTTACAATGTCGCCCATGAGGTAGAAACCAAAGGGTTCTGTTTCGTAAACTGTCGGCGGATCGCTCGGGGTATCAGAGGGGGTGCTAGTTGGGGCGAGAGAAGGGGAGGAGGAATGGGAGGGCGCCTCAGAGGATTGTGAGGGTCGTTGGGAAGGTTGGGGGGCAACATCAATCGCATCAACCAGAGATGATGCACCACTTGCCGATCCGCTCTTCCGCTGGCTGACGGAAACGCCAGCCCACAACGCTGCAATAGAGACAAGTATGATGCATGCAAACGCAACTTGATAACGCCGTTGTTTCCACAAGGGTGGCACTGCTGCTGTTTGCTGCTTCTCCATCGTCTATGCTTGTTGCAGCTCTTGTTGTAATAGCAGGCAGTAGCCTAGATTGTGTGTGGACAGTCTTGGTTTTCAGATTCTTCACTTCCCAGAAATTACTATACCCATCCAATGTTCTACACTATACTCAATATTCGAATCTGTAGCTTGATCATTCATTCTTTGCACCTTTTGTCGTGAATCTTCTGTATCTAGATCTGTAGGTAATGAATTCGAGCGGGGAATCTTTCTTTATCTGTGATACCGATAGTCGACCGGCGATTGAATCATTCCTTGTGATAGTGAGAACCCGCGTTCCGACGAAAACATCATGCGTTCCGACGAAAATATCACAAATTTGGGATTTTCCAGTTTCTGGTGTACGTATGCCATCAATATCGATGCCACAGGCGCACCTTTTGCTGGAATTTCCACTCACAAAATGATTTGGCGGAGAAAAGAGTAGGCTGTAGTCTAATTTGGCCAGTTGCACTATCCACATGGCGCCAAAAGAGTTTTCTAATCCCAGTTTGGCGATTCCAACGGAGTGTGTAATCATGTGGATTGAGTGACATGTCGCAGCAGTGTGTGACCATACATGTGCGCAGAGATGAAACAGAGCTGCGGAATTGCACGCTGCTACTGTCAGCACCAGGGTTCAAACAAACAGCTGAGCTAAGCTGTTGTTGATGTGTCTCTGCTCGCGCATGGGTATGATTTGATGCTTGACTCATCATAGCACATTGCCCCCCGACGTCACCAGCATCGGTACATGCCCCCGTTCAGCCTGTTGGATCTTCCTGCATCTCGACTTTACCAATCTTTCCGCACCTCAGAGAGAACGTTGGGCTCTTTCCTTGTTCCGATTTCGATCATATGAACCTTTGCACCTCCACGGCAAGGGGAATCTTCGGATTGCGATCTTGAAGGGTGCCCGCTTACAGCAGATGCCTTCAGTCACAAGATGAAGTTGAGACGCCGATCGCAACGTTAGGGGAACGCATGGAACATCTGCTTGGCTGATGGTCCAGTCTCAGGCCAGCTGCGACACTTCGAAACTCTGTCCGTTATCTTTTGCCTAGTGCATCATACAAACTTGATTCTCTCGACGATTGATCCCTGCAAATATCCCACGCTTCCAGAAACAGCACCATACCATTCGAGACGTTGCTCGTGGTGTTGAGTGAGGGTCCACGCGTAGAGAGCAGAAACTACCGACGGATAGTTATGGTCGGGTTGTGGGTCGTTTGGTTTGACTCCCGTGTTCCTTTTCGGACCCAGTCGAAACGATCCCGCGAGAGAGGTTATGGATGATTCGACAGGTCTCCCGACACGGCAGTAGCTCAACCCCTCTGAACTGATACATGGAAGAGCCTGATCGTAAACGCTAGCACTTGTGATCGTAAGCTCTAGCACTCGAGAGGAGGGCTTCCTCGTCCATAGTTATCTTTGCCATCTTATTTTCGTGGCCTGCTGAGCTAACTGGCAAGTTGTTCACTTTGCAAAAGTCTGGCAAATTGTTAATCAATTAGAAGGTTCGAAACATCTGACAGTTTGTCGTTCATGCTCAAAACTGCATGCTATCTTGGCGACAATATTGTGAGTACCTGAGGAGATCGCACTACTTAAGCCACCAAGAATAATGACTCGCAATACGGAAAATATGTTTTCCGACTATGCATGCTCTGTCAAGAAAGCGACAGTTGTCGTCGGTTCTTTATGCTCTCGCAATGCCACTAGAGTATATATTATACGGTATTGGAAACGTGGTTTACGACTATTTATTAACCCATTTGTGCACCAGAAGAGTTCGCCGGCGGTTCTTCCTGGTGGCACAATGCCAGTAGTCTGTTCTATTGTTCCGACACTGATCTTAGAATCCATTTGGATCTACCTCTCGGCTCATAATGATGTTCTCGGATATCAAGCGATGAGTAGCCTACCAGTATATTTCTATCTTGCCATGATGGCTGCAGCTGCGATCATAACAGTGTTGTTCTTCATCTTTGCAACCAACGAATTGACCGTGGTCCTGGAGGAGGAGGAGGATGACGACGAGTCATTCAATGATGATGATGATGCATCAATTATGCCCTCAGCCGACAGCTCCATGGTCCAACAAAAACCAGCAAGAATGAACAAAGCCACGAAAACTTCTATCCGATCCATTGTGATCGGTACAATTTTTCCTACCGAAACTGTGAAGCGCACAGATCTGAATTATGATCACGAAGCCAACGCGGTAGTCGAGTGCTGTCCGATTTGCATTGAGTCCTTTGGAGAAGGTGACATTATTGCCACCAGCCATTGCTCCCACATGTTTCATCATGATTGTATTCTGAAATGGAGTCAAATCAAGAGTGATGCATGCCCAGTCTGTCGACAGGCAATGTGGGAGCATAAGACCTTTGCCAGTATTGAAAAGGAGATAATGATGAAGCAGCAAATACGGGAGTCGTGCGCTGTATAACAGGCCCCAAAGCAAACCCATGATTATCTTGCCATCAACGTCAACGCCCATGTTGAAACTTGCTCCGAATAAGCCCAACAAGTTGAACCTGCGGTGTCTGCTAGGAGTTTCTCCTACTGTAATACTAGCCATCTTGTACTCTCTTACTATAATACTATCTATATATTGTACATTCCGCCTCAGCAGACACTTCTTACTGTCCAGTTGCTGCTTTAGCAGTGTACTTGCTGCTTTATCAGTGTACCGCGATATAGGTAGTCCACGATGGCTGGTAGAACTGGGGTCAGATCTTCTGGAACTTGGAGAAGCAACACGCAACACCTCTGTGCAGTTTTCGCGGTGGCGCTATTTGTACAAGGAGGCCAATAAACCACACGAGCTGCTCGCAACAGGCTTGAGACGCCTTGGGCTCCTTGCCTTCCAAGATTAAGTAGACGCAGGAACTGCAACCAAGAGTCCACTGTGTTGTGACGGGCATAGGTGCTATTATACAGCAACCAAGACCCTTCACGGGGTTACGACTCACACACCCTACACTTCCAATAGACTGCGCTCTTCAAACAAACAAGCAAGCAAGCTCCGTGTATGTCCACATTCAAACAAGAGGTCTTACCCACTCTCTGTGCCCAACTTCAAGGCATCTAAAAGGCTGATATATTGTGAGAACGCCAAGCACGATTGTCATTAGCACAAGATTCTCTAAATGACTCCATATGTTACACACTTATGCCGTCCGACTTGTCGCGTTGAAAGACAGAAATAGATTGCGCCTTGAAATTGTCACTGGCATAGGTCTAGCACTTATCAAAGAAGGCGTCAATAGTTCACGACCACAATATTGGGATGCCATGTTCAATTAGAACCAAGACACTTATAATAGAGATCAGTGTATGCCATGCCCCAAGAATCAGTTGAAAAGGTATATTTCCGAAGGGGCAAAGAATCAACAAATCCGGTCATCATGCCTGTGCTGGCACCATGTTTGCCCCTAAATCTAGAATTGCCAATGGAACAGAGGCGCAAAAACCGCCCGAACAAACTCTGAACTAACACAAAACTAAGCCGTCAAAGAGCAAACATATCTGTTTCGACCGCGAACGACCTGCACCATAAAGCAATAGACGATGATGAAAGCCGACGATGTCAGTTCCGTGACTGAGTCTCACCATGACTTTAGCAGTTCATTTTCTGGAGGAGATGACGATGGATGGCTAGGAGAAGGAGTGCTGACTGCTGCTCCCCTCCTAGGACGAGATACTGAGAGAGACAAGATACAAGAGGCCTACCAACGTGTTCTTCAAACGCAAGAGTCTCAAGTTGTGTTTGTACACGGAACATCTGGTCAAGGAAAGACCACACTTATTGATACCCTACGTGAGCCTGTCTGTGAAAGCAATGGGTACTTTTGTTCCGGTAAGTTCTTTCAGGATCCTGGAACCCAGGAGCCCTACTCTGCTATCACAGCAGCCTTCTCGGATCTATGTGATTTGGTTGTTCAATCACCTGAGTTCGATGAGAAGTCCCCTCAGTTTGATGCACAAGCACAAAAACGAATTCAAGGGTTTCTTGCACTGCACGGTCACCTCTTGTCACGCTCAGTCAACCTTTCCCCATTCTTCTCGGGCGATTCGATGGACCTGTATTCACTTTGCAGTAGCAGCGCAGAGAAGGTATCTACGTTCGCCAGATTCAGGGCAGCCTGTAAAGCGTTTTTACTTGCCATGGCATCGAAGGAGCACCCCGTTGTCCTGTTCATCGATGATGTACAGTGGATGGACACTGGCTCCGCGAAGCTACTTGACTTCATGAAGGATGATGTCATCAAGAATGTTATGCTCGTCTTCTCCTATCGAGACGAGGAAGCTTCAGCGGTAGAAGGCCTTCTACAGTCTTACAACGGCGGGCGAGTTACTGACATCCAATTGTCTAATCTCGATCTGTCAGGTGTAAACCAGATTCTGGCCCATCAACTGGGGTCCACAGCGAACAATGTCCACGAGCTGGGTGAGTTGACGTTGCAGAGGACAGGCGGAAACCCGTTCTTTGTCTGCCTGTTTCTTGAGACCATAGAATCAGATGAATTCATTGTTATGGACGGAGACAGTCCAACGTTCGACGTTGATGCAATCCGAAGCTCCATCATGGTAGCTGAGAATATCGCCGACTTCTTGTCAGAAAAGGTGAGCCGCTTGCCATCTGAAGTCAAAGATGTTCTCATAGCGGGATCCCTGATTGGATACTCTTTCGACGTGGATATGATCATCGGGGTGATGCCCGATATGCTTGTCAAGATCACCACCGACAAGAAGAAAAGGAAGATGATTGGTTCACTGTTGAAACTCGCGGTCGACGAAGGGTTCATTGAGAGAATCAAAGGGGGATACCAATTCTCCCATGATAAAGTACAAAGAGCTTTTCAAGATCTTGCTGACACGGACACCAAAGAGCATCTACATCTCCTCATCGGACGCATGTTCCTCTCCCACGACAAAGACGGCGCAATCTACAATGCCGCGGTTCATCTGAACGTTGCACCAGGATTCTTGGACGCCAAAGAGCAATGGATTCGACTTGCCCGTATCAACTTTGATGCATCGGAAGTTTGCAGGAAAACATCAGCTTTTGACACGGCAGCATCTCTCTTGCGTACTGGAATCCAACTGATGGATTTTATCAAGATGAAATGGTCCCACGAGGCGCTTGAGCTGTCGTTCCAGTTGACCGAGTCCCTGGCAAGGATGTCACTTCTCATTGGAGACTTTGATGCCTGCTTTGAGGCTACTGATGAGGCCATCGTTCATGCAGTTACGAAAGAGCGCAAGATGAGTCTACTGCTCATCAATGTTGAGTGTCGAATGGCCAACAATGACATGGAAGGGTCCATCAAGGCCTCAATTGAGGCCTTGTCTGAGCTGGGAGTCAAGTACCCCGAAAAGCTTACCTTGCGGCATGCTATGTTCAAGATTATCAAGCTCATGTTCCTGATGTCCAAGAAGACTGACGAGGACGTGCTATCCCTTCCATCCATCGAAGATGGATCCAATACTGAAGTCGCACTTCGGTTACTCATGCACGCGACGTTCTACGCCACTTTGATCAACGATGAAGCGACCGCTATTTATTCGAATGCCATAGCTATGTCCTTGACACTAGAGCATGGGCTGTCAACGTACACACCACCGATCCTTTCGACTTTTGCGGTATCTGTCCTCCAAACGGGGAATGTTGAGCGCGCTTACACTTGGGGAAAGCTGTCACTCATGCTGATGGAGCAGAATCCTTCCCGCGAGGCAGACTGTGCAACACTTGGCTTTGCCAGTCCGCTGCTGTTCCATTGGAAAGATCCTGTCTGCGATCTTAGTGATTCCCTGTTCGCAGCCGCAACTGCTGGGTTTGACAGCGGGGGAGACCTTGTATACTCTACATACTGTACGACAACTGTCAACAGTATGGAATTGTACGATGGGGTTCATTTGGATGTGATGGAAACTTCACTCCAGTCTCAATACGATCGTTATCACCAATTGGGACAGGACGAATTGCTGTGCTGGTTGACACCAACAATGCAGTATGTGGCTAACCTTCGCAGTTCCAGTACAGACTGGCGTCAGATATCTCGCGTGGCAGGAGATATCATGGACTTCAACAAACAAGCTAATGCTTCTGGTAACCAAGTTCTTGTGGCAGCCGGGACTACCATTTTGAAGGTTCGCCTTGCGAATGTGTTTGGGTTACACGGCATTGCTCGCGAAACGTTCAAAGAGCTTGGACCTTTGGAGCATATTTTCCGCTCAGTGTTTGTTTGGAATCTGATGTGCTGGGAAGCATGTGTCGCGTATTATGAGGGCTTTATCGCTGAAGGTAAACGTAAGTTTTTGCGAAAGGCTCGAAAGTACAGGAAGCACTTGGAACGAAGTGATGCTCTCGGTCCAAACGCAGCCACATTTTTGAGACATTTGACGTTCAAAGAATCATTCTTGCGCCGAAAAAGAAAACCTTGGACCGATTTCTTGTCGCACAACGACGAGACAATACGCCTTCTTGACCGTGAGCTCGAAGAAATTTCGCTCTCGGGTAGTTTCGGCAAACAACCTTGCTATGTGATTGCTCGAGCGTATGCCGACGCGGGGTCTATTGCTGAAAGGATGGGTCGTTTTGGCGAAGCAAGGCGGTATTATGAGCGTGCAAGGGATTCGTACAGTGAAAAGTGGGGAGCCTTTGCTCCTGCATCATGGATAGAGGAGAAAATTGAATTTCTCCCGACAGATGCAATGGAGACCGAGTTCGATACCAAGTTGGTTGGGGATATGATTGAGTTTGGATACTTCCAGGCTTAGTTAGGTTGGATACGAGGAGGGACTACCGATATAGGCCAGAGGTTTCTCACGACAGTAATAGACACAACACGCTTAGCCTGTACTGTAGATGCCCGACGTAGAAAACACTGTCGAAGTATCAATCTATGAATGTACATGTAGTATCCTCTGGTATGCTGTAAGGAGTCCTTCAAGGCTTAGGTGTCCGGAAGTTCCGTATTTATGGTTGTGAGTACCTAACTGGAATCACATGTATTAAGTGGAAACTGCAGAGTGCTATGAATGTCGCTCGAGCTCCGCAAATTGAAAGTATCAGTTGCGTATATATTCTTGTTCACGAGTCCAGATGATACGATCACGATTCTTGTATACTCAGACTTTAATATCAAAGATACTTTGAGGCTTCCGCAGTCATCCTCATTTAAAACTATTATGGTGACCTTGGCACATCAGAGAATGTGTCGAGTCATCTCGCCCTTTCTCTGTGTGCATTATTATCCTGCCATGCAGCATTATTATCGCTGCGCGCGTCATGTCATCGCAAGAGGTGCTAGAACAGCAGCCTGATCATCTCTAATAGCAGCGGCAGTTACGGTATCAACACAAAGTTTGTGTCTCGCTTCTCAGGACGAGAGGAATATGCCACCGAAGAAGTATGAAAGCCGACGACATTAGTTCTGTAACTCAGTCATTCCGTGACATAGTAGGCAGCTCTTACACGGGAGGAGAGGATGGAGCGTTAGGAGAAGCAGTGGTTGCTGCTGTTCCCCTTCATGGGAGGGATCGGGAAAAGCAAGAGTTACTCGAGACATATCAACGTGTTCTTCAAACACAAAAGTCTCAGATTGTGTTCGTACATGGGACTTCGGGCCAGGGAAAGACCTCGTTGGTGGACACCCTGCGGGAGCCGGTGTGTCGAAGCAATGGGTATTTTTGCGCTGGAAAGTTCTTTCAAGATTCAGGTATCCAGGAACCCTATTCAGCTATCACAGCTGCATTTTCGGATCTATGTGATCTAGTCGTTCAATCAGCGGAGTTCGACGAACAGTCACCCAAGTTTGACGAACAAGCACATACTCAAATACAGGAGTTTCTGGCGATTCATGGGCACCTCCTGTCACGGTCAGTCAATCTTTCCCCGTTCTTATCGAGTGGCTCGCTGGATCAGGATTCTTTTAGTAACATCAGGCCGAAGACTAATACTACATTCGCAATGTTCCGAGCTGCCTGCAAAGCGTTTCTATTTGCCATGGCATCGACGCAGCACCCGGTTGTCCTGTTTATCGATGATGTTCAATGGATGGATGCTGGCTCTGCAAGGCTACTTGACCTTGTTAGAGATGGTGATATCAATAACTTCATGCTGATATTCTCATATCGAGATGAGGAATCTTCTACAATAGAAGATCTTCTTTACTCTTACAAGGAGGGTAGGACACGAGTTACCGATATCCAGCCATCAAACCTGGACTTGTCAGGTGTAAGCCAGATACTTGCTCATCGATTAGGGTCTACGGCGACTAATCTGGACGCACTGAGCGAGTTGACGTTACAGCGGACAGGTGGGAATCCATATTTTGTCTTGCTGTTTTTGGAAACATTAGGGAGAGAAGCATTTCTCACCTTGAACGTGGACGGTCCCAGATTCGACGTTGGCAAGATTCGAAGCGTAATCATGGTGGCAGACTCTATTGCAGATTGCTTGTCGGAAAAGGTGAGCCGTCTGCCATCTGAGGTCAAAGATATCTTATCCGTGGCATCTCTGGTTGGATACTTCTTTGACGAAGATATCCTTCTGGAGGTGCCTGACATCATCAAGTGCGCAGCCACGGAGGAGGAGAAGCGAGAACATCTTGCTTCCCGGTTGAAACTGTCATTGGATGAAGGGTACATTGAAAGAGTTAGAGGGGGCTACCAATTTGCACATGATAAAGTGCAGATTGCTTTTCAAGATCTTCTGGACGAACCTTCTAGAGACCGTCTGCACCTTCTCATTGGTACGATGTTCTTTAACCGAAACACCCAGGGAGCAATGTACAATGCGGTTGTGCACCTGAACGTTGCCCCAGAATTCCTGACATCCAACGAACAGAACATCCGCCTTGCGCGTATCAACCTTGACGCTTCACAATTCTGCAAGAAGTCGTCTGCCTTTTACATGGCAGTATCGCTTTTGCGCAAAGGGCTCGAACTGCTTGAAGTTATCCAGGTGAAGTGGTCACGTGAGGCATTTGACCTGTCGCTAGAGTTGACGGAGGGCCTGGCGAGGATGTCACTTCTCGTTGGAGACTTTGGTGCTTGTTTCGAAGCTACCAGGGAAGCTCTGCTTCAAGTGGAAACCAAAGAGCAGAAGATTAGCCTCCTGCTCGTCAATGTTGAGTGTCGAATGGCCAACAATGATATGGAAGGGTCCATCAATGCCTCGATTGAGGCCTTGTCTGAGCTAGGTGTTAGATACCCCAGACAAGCTACAATATTACAGGCGGTGATCAAGTTGTCGAAGGTGAAGTTCTTGATGGCAGGTAAGACCAATGAGGATATTCAAACCCTCCCTCGGGTAGAGGATGGGTCTACGTCAGCGGACGCCAGTGCGCTTGTTGATGCACATAACATTCTACTCCGTGTTGATCAACGAAATAGTGGGCAGCTTGTATTCAGCACTGCTTGCCATCGAGTTGACGCTACAATATGGGGTGTCGACATTCTCGGCACCCGCCCTGGCAAATTTTGCTGTTGCGACTATGAATATGGGCAACGTCGAGCGAGCCTACAGTCTGGGCAAGTTGTCACTTAAGCTCATGGAGCAGAATCCATCGCGAGAAGCCGATTGTCCAACACTTGGGTTTGTGAACCCTTTGGTTCTCCATTGGAAAGAACCTGTCTGCAATCTTCGTGATCCCCTTTTCATCGGGGCAACAGCTGGATTTGAAAGGGGTGACGTTTTGTATGCTACTTATTGCATTTATGAAGGTCAGTCCATGGCCATGTTCGATGGGATTCATCTGAGCGTAATGGAGAAGTCTCTCCACTCGCAGTATAAGGCTATACTTGACCTAGGACAGCAAGAGATTGTGATATGGATAAGGCCATCGATGCAATTTGTCGACAACCTTCTCAGCTCCAATACATACTGGCTTCAGCTGTCGAACATGTCAGGAGGTTTCGTTGATTTCCACATGCATCTGATTGAATCTAACGCCGCGAGAAACACCGTTCTTGTAAAAGCGGGAGTATTCCTTATGAAAGCTCGTCTCGCCAGTGTGTTTGGGTTCTACCAGCTGGCCCGCGAGAGATTTGAAGAACTTGAACCGTTGGAGTATGTTTTCCGTTCGGTTTTTGTGTTCAATCTCATGTGCTGGGAAGCAAGTGTCGCGTACTACGAGGGATTTATCGCTGAAGGGAAACGTAAGCATCTTCGAAAGGCTCGAAAGTACAAGAAACACTTGGAACGAAGGGATGCTTATGGCCCAAATGTTTCCGCGTACTTGACACATCTAACGCTCAAAGAAACTTGCTTGCACCGAAGAAGAAGAAAGCCTTGGACCCATTTGTCGTCGCACAGCGACGACACTCTAGGTCTTCTCGATCGTGAGTTGGAGAGTTTTTCACTGTCGGATAATAATTCCAGCAGGCCCTGTTATGTGATTGCTCGTGCATTCGTAGACGCGGGTTCTATAGCTGAAAGGATGGGATCCTTTGGCAAAGCACGACAGTATTATGAACAAGCGAGAGAAGTGTACGCTGAGAGTTGGGGAGCCATCGCTCCCGCAGCATGGTTGGAAGAGAAATGCGAAGCACTTCCAAGACACGAACCACTCGAAGTCGCTTCTAATACTCGAAACATGTTGGTCGGTGACATAGTTCAGTTTGAGCACGATGAATAGTCTATGGAATGCATGGTGGTTGCCAATGTTCTATTAATTTCCATTTTTACTTTTCTTTGAGTTCCTAGCAGTTCCGACGTCCGCGCCCCCGTCGCTATCAATTTCCATAAACTCGCACAATTTCACTACTAGTTCCTGCGCGGTCTCCTTTGCGTTCGTTTCAATGTCCACCGACTTCGCAGCTGCACGGCCGACAACAGACCGGATAGCAACTCCGTGCTGATGTTCTCACTGGGTCCCTGGGTCTCCTTTTCACATTGACGACGAGAAGCTTCGTTTCGCACCACTTCAAGGATAACTAAGGATCTCAGACTTGTCTACTGTGTAACCGACAAAGCACCTTGAAGACTTGGCATTTTCCGCTACCGTCTAGTTATCTTCTTTCGTCTCACTAAAGGGACCATCGAGAGTTGACCCATTCATCTTCGCAGCTTGGGCGCTGAGAGCAGCAAAAGGATGTCTGGAACCTGGTTCTCACATGGTAAATTTGAGGATTCCACCAGTATCATTGGCGTCTTCTACCAAAAATCCAAACGCAATACTGCAAAAGGTGAGCGGTGCTCGGTTGCTTTCTGAAATTCTGTGCCAACTTTGATGGAAATTAAAGTCGTCCATCATATCCTTGTCAAAAACAAGAGTATTTCCTTCCTTGTAGGAACCGTTAATTTGATCAATGTCAGAAAGAACTGTCCTCGCAGCGTTGCTAACCTGTCAGCCAAAACCGCAAGAATTTGCTCCTCGCGCTCAACAAAGATTGAGGCCATCCTGGCATTGTCGGCAACCAAACAATGTGCAGCAAAGGGTGCGCTTTTCGAGTTCGTATATTCTATATGGATTGAACCAATAATTCATTTGTCGATTCGTAGGAGGGAAAGTAGGTTAGCGCCACGAAGAACGCGTAATAGTTTGCGCAACGGCTGCCATTCATCTCAATGCCCCGCGCTTCTCTTGAAAAGGGCTAATACTATACTATTATCATGAGATGCCAGAGATTACGATGAGGGAGTCGTTGATGCAACGTTTCGTGGATTCTCATAGTGCTCTACAATATTCTCATGACAGGATCGAGTAGCACCAACCACTCGAGTGGTAGTTGGAATAACGCGACGAGCAAGAAGGGTACGAGAAGAGGAAAGCATCATGGTCAAGTTCTTTCTTTCGTCGTCGTTGTGAACTAAATAATTTGTGGCGCTGCTCGTCTTCAGTACAGTATTTTTTCTACTACAGTAGCGTAGAGAGCTCTGTGACGTCCCAAAGAGAGAGAAGTCGATGGAGACAGATGATGATGACGTGGATTTTCGTCTGTCTTTCACAATCCTCGCAGATAGACAGACAGATACTGTTGAAGCAAAGCTCTAAGTTTTGAAGGATCCCGGATGTATGAGCTCGAAAAAAAGTTACAAAAAAAAGTTACAAAAAACCGCGCGCGGTTTTTTGTAACTTTTTTTTGTAACTTTTTGTGGAGCCTCCAAGTGGAACAAGATGAGGATTCGGAGATAGCACAGTACAATAGCACAGTAAAAATGTGATAGTGAGCACGTCTCTCACCGCACCA
>JAVCKV010232302.1:0-15811 GCA_032274145.1 Herpochondria borealis | reverse complement strand
TGTGAACCAGCAGTACATCCGATAACCGAGATATGGTCCATGTATCCCCGCTTAAGGAGGTCAGCATTGATTCAAGCGGTCCAAACTTCTCTGTACTGTTTGAGCTGGATTGCGAAATGGCAGCGCAAGGCCCAAGTAAAATGACTAGTGCGATGGTAATTCGCCGTGCGAATAACCTAACCCTAATGGCTGATGTTACATCGACGAATTTCAATTGCACCTTATCAGTTTATCGTTGTCGTTTTCCCAACTTTAAGTATGCAAAATGTTATTGCTCGTTTCAATGCGCCCATTGAAATTATCACGTGATAATTATCACCTTGAGTTTTGACGTATGTTCTCCGGACCTCACATCAAGTGCCGCAACACCTACCTACTGGCTTCGCAACACTTACCAATCGGGAAATTAGGCATGTTTTCTAAAAATTCATACGATTTAGGACAGATGTAACGCAGATCACTCAATACATCTGAGTATGTACGGCTTCAAGAAACCTGGCGCTTAACCTTCGAAACGCAGTAATTCGCGAGTTCACGCGCGCGCCAGCAGCAATAGCAATTGCGCTGGATTTGGCCTGCGCTGAAGAACATCCGTACCAGCTAAGGATGCCTGAATAGACGACAAATGCAGCGTCTCGGGCATATCGATCCGAAGAAACAATGAAAGCTCTTGCCGAGAAATGACCTTGGCACAACGCCCAACGCCCACACCAAGGCTGAGAGTTTGTCAGAAAAAGTCAACGCAAAACTGTTTCTATGCTCAGCCCAAGGTAATTAATGCCGGCAGTGGACTCCCCGAGCAGGCCGAATAGTGTAGAGCGGTGCCAAACCGTGTAGCCAATATAGATTTCGTCTACCGGCCGGGATAAAAACTGGTAACGATGACCTGTCAGGTGTCCCAACGGAATCTGCAGCGAGTAGTCGAGGTAGTACAGTAATTTCTCCGACGGGTGCGGGTTGAAATCACGGGCTTCAGCTACTGGTATTCGGGACACATAGCTTAGCCCCTGACCAAAACCCAAACGCACTGGAATATCAACGTAAGGTATTTCAAATGCATGGTAAGCCTTGGCATAAATAGAAGCGCCCCATGCATTGGATTGGAAGCCGCGCTCATTAAGCTTTTGCATACTGACATAAGCCACTATATCGAATGGCCAAACAAGCAAGCTATTGGCAATCTTACGACCAACACTAAATGCACTGACGAACCCACCTTCCTGCGACCGATCAAAATCAAAGAAAGCAACTGACTGGTGGAAGTCTGTTTCTGATGAGAACCCTAACTGATATTGCAAATACAACGGTTCGTCATTGAGCTTGAAAAAGTTGCCTGTGCCCGCCGCCGATACAGGCGGGAATATACAGCAGCTTAAAATAGTCGTGATAATGTAGCGGGTGATCGAAGCCATGGCATTCAGCCTTTGTCATCGATCCTTGATGAGGTCATGTAATTGAGTTGGAAGTAATCCGTCAGGTATCTATATTGACCCGTAAATTAAAACGACATCACCGCATCGCTCTCAGCGGTTAACGGGTTAGTTGGTATTAATAAACCCACACGGTAGGTGTCAGGGAAAATTAGCAAATTAACAGCTGGGCAAACGTAAACGATTATTACGCCGATGCGACACCAGAACCGATTTTGATCAACAGATTATTCTGTACGTGCTGAGCGACCGGTTTACTGGATGCTGTCTACCTACCCGTGTTATCACACCTTGAGCCTTAGGCAGCGCACACGTCCATTGACCCCAGACATATACTTTGAAAGAGAGGTTCATTTCCTCCACGCTGTTTATCATTGTAGATTGGGAGCCCGACAGGCACTTCAACGCCGCTATGTCTGCAGCGATTCGTCAAGTGTTCACGCGATGGTGATTCTTTCGTCGCATCTCACTAAAGACAAACCAGCAATCGACAGCGATCTACATTTCATAACCTGCGATTTATCAGGCGGTTAGGGTGTAGGTGGCAAGCTTCCTCCCAATTTCAAGGCAAGACCCAGCCGGCCGATACGATTAGCGGTAATTGGTCGGTCAAGAGGTTTATCTTAGAGACCGACGTAGTCAGCACAAAACCCGGAGCCATAGGGTTTCCGGAAAATTTTGGCCGTTGGATTGCTCGAAATTCATCCTGACACAACACCGGCAATTATCCCTCCGTAGACACAATATGAAAATATTAAGGCTGTAGAATTCGATGTTGCGGCGGGTGACGAGAAGCTAAAACATGATCTGATGTCACCGATATGCAATATAAAGGGATATACCAACGAGCTCAGACAGGTCGGTATTGATATAGAAGAACTACTGCAACAGCATAAAGGCGAGCTGCCAGAGTCAATCGCTGCCACTTTGAAGAATATCGCCACTGTTGATATCGACATTTGCACAAAAGCGATAAATCGAGCTGCCGTTTCGCTAGAAGCTCACTTACAGGTGGTTTTCAACGGAAACCCGCGGCCGTAGTCAGTGCTCCAATCAACACTAATTCTTTCGAGATCCTGCAGCAGGCTCGCAGAATTCACCAGATCTCCTATTCTGTTGATGGTAGGCAATGGCAAGCGGCAGGTTCAGGCGCCAAGCACTTGTTGGCACATCACAAACGTTATCACGACAACGTCACTGCCGCTGATCATGGGGCGCTGGCCATGAATTCCGTGCCAAAATCGAATGCTATGCATGCCGGGTAGCATACCAACCCTTGACCACGCGCGGCCTCAAGTGTTGGAAGTAGTGACTTTGGCGTAAGCCTGTAATGATCTCAGGCCAACTTTGAAAGGTGGTATTGCATCAGCCAACGAAAAAATTGCCAGCGTCGCATTGAGTGCCGGTGTCCATGATCATGGTGACATCCACCCTACTCTGGCTGCGAACCCTGTAAACCCACCGCTGCCAAGGGCATGAACGAAATTGCCGAGTTCATCTTGTCCTTATTGGTTGAAATTCGCAGACATTCCTCACAGGGAGAACGTGAGGCATGCAAGTCAGCTATTGGTAAGGCGGCCCACCAGAATTTTGCAGCCCCGCCGTGCTATACCGCTTTTTGTTGATTCTGCCCTAAGTTGCCTAGCAACGTTAAGCAAGTTTCGCGAAAAAGCGGTTTCTGAAGACAGTCTGCTGCACCCAGCGCTTTCAATTCTGTTTGCTGTGCTCCGTCCATAGCACTGGAGATCAAGACAACATCTATATGCGGGTAATTCTGCGTAGCGTGATTGAGTATCTCCTTGCCTCCCAAGTGACCGTTAAATCTCATATCAGAAAATACTATGTCGACGGCAGTCCGCTTTAACTGCTCGAATGCAGCACTCACCGATCCCGCCTCAATGACATCGCACTCGCATCTTTTAAGAATTCTTGCTATTGCATACCTTATGTCGGCGTCATCATCGACTATGAGGATACTCAGCCTATTATTTTTATTTTGTACATTCAAAATCAAGAACCAACTGCTTGCCATTCTGGCTTAGCAAAAGCTAACGGCTGAATAAAAATCAGCTGATACAAATACACTCATTGCCCCGAACGTGTCACATAATTGACATGCCTTCAGTTATTTTTCTTCAGGATTGAAGTTCAAAATCAGCAGCTATTCATGATTCAGTAGCTTGGGCCTCTGGTGTTAAATTTCGCCACATTCCTCCTGCTTAATTTGTCATCATAAACAATTAGTTTAAGCAGCTATACTCCATTGGAATGCAACGGCGGCAGAAACTATAGAATGCGCAAACACAAACATAGCCATAACCCCAAACAAGAAAGTTCGGGTAATGTGACACCAATTGAATCAAAACAGTTGCATGTAAAGAGTCCAGAGTTCTCAACGGGGGATCTCGGGAAAATTCAGGAAATCCTGTTTGGCCAACAGTTACGTGCCAATGCAGATCAATTTTCTAGTCTTAATAACCATGCAGAGGAACAACTGGCCAGACTGTCTAATCAGTGTCAGGACCAGTTCACCGCTCTAAGTGCAAAAATTGACAGTAGTATTGACTCACTAAAAGAGACATTACTCACGCGTGACAAGGAATATCAGACAAGATTGACTGAGATCGCTTGCAACCATTTGTCTCTGAAAAGCGACCTTACTGAAAAACTTAAGCAAAGTTCAGAAAGCTCTGATCAACTACAGCAGCAATTGAATAGCCAAATTGAACAATCTAGTGTTGCATTCTCTAATTCCCTAAACACCACCCGAGAAGAACTTGCCGAAATGGTGGAAACCTCAATTGGAGAGTTACAGGCACAGAAACTAGACCGCACCGCCCTTTCAAATCTTCTTGGCACGGTTGCAGCACAATTAACAAACGGACAACAGCCACTAGACGGAACTAGCGGCGACAATCACCAGAAAATCGCACCAGCTCCGGACGGATCGGTTGACAGCGAATAACCACGCGGCTACGCCAAACTCTGGCAACATCGGTAACACTGCAGCTGCTGAGCTTGCAACGTTACGCGATCTTTTACTAGCGCAAGAACGAAAACAACTCGAAGCGATACAAACGCAACTGAGCAGCTTAGAGGCACGTATTACTAACCCTGACGTGCGTGCCGCTGATACCAGTGAAATACTGGTGCAGGCCATGCACAACCGGTTAACAGCCGATGACCAACTTAGTGCTACTTTGAAGCCAGTGGTTGTTGAACAATTCCGCGAAACCTCCAGAAATGATCCGGAAGTAATGGCCGAAGCGCTCTTCCCTATCTTAGGGCCGGCAATTCGAAAAATGATTGCGGCCATGTTGACGCCTGACAAGAAGAGTAAAAAGAGAACCTATCGACTAGAGCAATTGTTCCTGATAGAGAAAGAAACAGGCCTGCCAATTTGCCATGTTGCCTCCGCCACAGCGGTTACACAAGACGCCGATATGGTCAGCGGCATGCTCAGCGCCATTCAGTCTTTCGTTCATGAGGCATTTTCTGCAAACGATTTTGATGGTCTCAACACATTGCAAGTGGGTGATATGTCCGTGTGGATCGAGTGGGGGCCCTCAGCTATTTTGGCAGCCGTTATAAGAGGCGTGGCTCCGGATAAGCTTCGTGGGGCAATGCAGCTACAACTAGAACAAATTCACCATGGATATACTGAGCAAATTCATCAGTATGAAGGTGATTCACAACCCTTTGAAAAGCTAAAACCTGAGTTGAATGCTTTTCTTGATAGCCACGATGGCACATTGAAAAACAAAGTTAATAATCTTCCCTCGCTTGCCAAAAAATGGCTGGCAGGCACTACGATTGCGTTGTTAGCTTTAGCTTGTTGGGTATTATTTCAATATTATGACAGGTATCGCTGGAACAGTTACGTAGAAAGCGTTGATGACCAACCCGGTATTGTCGTCACCGCAAATGAAAGACACTTTAAGCAATACCGTATACGCGGGCTAAAAGATCCCCTGGCACGCGACCCGGCAATACTACTGGCAAAGACCAACATCAATTCTGACCATGTCACTTACAGCTTCGAGCCATATCATGCTATCCATCCGCAATTTGTATTGACCCGCGTGCAAGGGCTGTTAAATCCACCGTCAGAGGTGAAGCTTGTTGTAGTGGGTAATACGCTGCAAGTCTTTGGCGCTGATGCCAAGTTTGCGGCCGAAGCACAGAAACTGGCTCCGTTAGTGGCCGGCATTAACAACGTATCAGTTCGGGATTAAGGGCAACTAAGAACATGCTTCAAAAGAAAGTTTGTATGTTGGGTTCATTTGCCGTCGGTAAAACCAGCCTGGTTCGACGATATGTAGACAATAGTTTTTCAGACAACTACACCACCACTATCGGTGTGAAAATCGATAAGAAGAAAGTCACTGTAGATGACGTTGAGCTATCACTGATTCTATGGGATGTCTATGGTGAAGATAATCATCAAACCGTTTTACCCGCTTATCTTCGAGGAATGGCAGGCTATCTATTAGTGATAGACCCTACCCGCCCTAGAACTTATAGAAGTGCTATATCACTTAATGAACTGGTTAAGAAAACCCTGGGCGAGAAACCCTTTGTCTTAGTCATGAACAAATGTGACCTGAAAGACCAATGGAAAACAGAAACCCCGGAATTTAAAGAAGAGTTACAAAGATTAAGAGACAGTGCGATTGCGGAAATCGAGACAAGCGCTAAAACAGAAACAGGGGTCAATGAGATGTTCAATATGTTGGCAAAGTCCCTTCTAATTGCGGTAGAAAGTAAGTGAGTAATGAAACCCCCTTACCCGTTTTAAGATATCTAAAATCGATCTGGTATCAGGGAAGTAATTTTGCTTATCTGCAACTTGATCAAAATAACTACCTGGTCGAATGCGGTGGCGCGTTAGTTCAATTCGGCTTACCTAAGATTGATCCTCTGATCCCCATCGATGATCAAATACCACAGCTGTCTGGCCTGCTGCCCGCTAACGGTAAGCCTGTGGTTATTGCAAATACACATATTGACGAGATACATTACACAGATCTACATATATATCGTGCAATTGATAGTCAATGGGTCTTGTTTCTTGATTCAACCGCCGCTGGAAACGCGATTCAAAGCGCCCAGCAACGTAGACTTAGCAAAGAACGATATAGTTAACTTAAGAATTTATTTTTGAAAGCTGTCACACCTGAATTGAAGAACGGGCCGTATGAACCGAAATTCAGAGCCATCAATTCCGTGAATCTGCGGCCGAAATTACGCTTGGTATTCTTGAATAATTTAGGCTAAAACGCAGTTCCATAAAAAGATAGTTCATAGCTAATTATCAAGCGCTATTTAAAACGAATTGGCCCCATAAGATACTAAACATAGTGATTTTAAAAGCGTGGATATAACTGGCAAAGTGATCTCTCAACCCTGCGATAGTGCCATACCGATTACAGCTATCGGCGCGTCCGCTGGCGGTTTGGAACCTATCGAACAGTTCTTTGATGAAATGCCTGCTGACACCGGTTGTGCTTTCGTTATTATTCAACATTTGTCACCAGATTTTCGTAGCCTGATGGACGAGCTCCTGGCACGCCATTCGAGCATGAAAATTTATCGCATTGAAGATGGCATGCAGATTCAGCCAAATTCTATCTACCTGAACACGCCTAGAACGGTAATGACCATTGTTGGAAATCGGCTCAAGGTCGAAAAAATCGAACCTAATGATACGATCTATTTACCAATAGACATATTTTTTCGATCGCTAGCGATAGACCGTGGTGAAAATGCCATTGGCTTGGTGCTTTCTGGCACTGGATCTGATGGCACCAAGGGCAGCCAGAGCATTTATCAGGTCGGCGGGAAGATCCTGGTGCAAGACCCTGAGACAACGAAATTTGATAGCATGCCCCGCTCAGTCATTTCTGACGGATCACACTCGTCGATTGATTCACCGAAAAAGCTTGCCCACTCCGTACAGCAATTGTTAAACAACGAGACCTTAGCAGAGCTGGATTCTAATGAGCGTCTGCCCATGACGGATCCCCTGTCAGATGTATTATCCATGCTCAACCACAGTCACGGCACGGATTTTCTTCAGTATAAAGAGGCCACGATACACCGCCGAATTGAGCGACGGGCACAGATGCGTGGGATCACTGACATCAATGAATATCGCGAATACTTAAGCGCAGATAAAGAAGAACTTCTAGAGTTATACGCAGATCTATTGATCGAGGTGACCGAATTCTTTCGTGATCAGGCCGCCTTTGAAATACTGCAAAAGGAAGTGATACCAGAACTCACCAAAGACCTTAAGGACGGCAGCGGTTTACGTGTTTGGGTTCCTGGTTGCGCAAGCGGAGAAGAAGCTTATTCCATAGCAATCCTCCTGCAGGAGGAGGCGCGTACCAGAGGCGTGTATTGGCATCTAAAAATAATGGCCACTGATATTCATGTTCGATCAATGAGTCAGGCAAGCTCGGGCGTGTATAACGAGGCAGCAGTAAGAAACGTTCCTTCTGACCTGGTTGATCGATACTTCGATTGCGCAGATGGCCAGGCGCAAATCAAACCCAACTTGAGAAACATGGTGTTTTTTAGCACCCACGATGTAACACGTGACCCGCCTTTCACAAGAATAGACTTAATCAGTTGCCGTAACTTATTAATCTATTTAAATGACGCTGCGCAAGAGAAAGTAATGAACCTGTTACATTTCGCATTGCGTAAAGACGGCTATTTGTTCCTTGGACCCAGTGAACATATAGGTAAGATTTCTCACGAGTTTGATTCGGTAAACGATAAATGGCGAATTTTTAGAAAGCGCCGTGATGTCAAGCTACTTGCAGTGGAATCGATTTTCCAAAGAACAAATATCAGCCCCGAAGTCACTCTCGGCCACGGTTTACAGAGAATCCCTGGTAACTCATTTACCAACGATGAAACCATTCCATTCAAACGGGCGCATAAAGCCGCGCTAGAGGCGATAGTCGCCCGTCACGCACCACCGGGCTTTCTACTCACCGACGATGGCAATATTGTGCATATCTTCGGTAATGCCGGTGAGCTTATTCCAATCCAGGCGGGCTCATTCAGTAAGCGTATTGTTGACCTGATAAAACCAGAATTAAAGGTGATAATCACCGCAGCACTGGATCACGGACGCCATAAAGATTTTGACGGTTTCAAACGTACCGCTTACGTTAAGGCGGATAATGAGGCAGCATCTACCTACGAGATCTCTCTGACCCCTATGGAATTACCTAAAGAAGCAACCAGGTTTCTTTTATTATCCATAGAGAAAACTAGTGTAAGTAACGAAAGCAGCGAAAGCCAACAGACTATTAACCCAGAAGACATAAAGGTTATTGAACATTCTGACATTCTGCACCAACGTATCTCAATGCTTGAACATAACTTGCAATCTTCAGAAGAAAGCTTGCAATCGACTATTGAAGAGCTTGAAACCAGTAACGAAGAGCTTCAAAGCACCAATGAAGAGCTGATGTCGGCTAACGAGGAGATGCAGAGTACCAATGAAGAACTTCACTCAGTAAATGAAGAACTCTATACCGTCAGCGCCGAACACCAACGTAAGAATGGTCAGCTTACGGAACGAGAAACAGACATCAATGCGCTGCTTAAATCGTCAAAAATTGGCACGATTCACTTAGATGAAAACTTATGCCTGAGGCGTTATACAAACAATGCGCTGACGGTTTTCAATATTCTGCCACAAGACATAGGCAGACCCATAAATCACATTACCGTACGTGCTGTAGACCAGGATATTCTTGGTTTGGTCTACAGCGCACATCAAGAAATCAAAACGCACGAAACACAAGTTGAAGTCGATGAAAAGGCATATTTACTGAGAATAATGCCATACGAGAGCGAGGAAAATCATAGCAACGGCGTTCTTGTAACGGTTATCGATATTACCGATGTTGAGCAGGTGAAATCAGAGCTCGCCAATTTAAATCTACAATATCGAGATATCGTTGAGAGTACAGGCAGCTTTGTCGTCAAGTGGGACGCCAAAACAGGCACTATTTTATTTTGTAATGAGCCATACGCTGAGCGATGGAACGCCACACCCGAAAACCTTATTGGCGAAAACATCATGAGTATTCGTAGTAAGGCCGGGCGGGAAGAGTTGACCCAGCGCCTTGCAGCTCACCCGCCAAACAAAACACTATCAGGAGTTCACCCGGCCACCTTTGTCAACGGGGAGGTTTCGTACGTTAATGTGTATACTCGATCGATCTCACGCGATGGTGTGACGACTGACGTATTTGTGTCTACCGGCTTTGATTGCACACCGGAATATAGTTATCGTGCGGCATTGGAAAAACTGTTTGCCGTATTCGCGAACGAGGCATTGAATTTTCAAGAGAAGCTTGAGCATATACTGCAAATTGGCCTGGATTACCTCGCACTGGATACTGGCGTGATTAGTATGATTTTAGGTGATACCTACGAGGTCACCTGTGTCTCAGGGGTAAATCCTGGTTCATTCGAACCTAAGTCACAACTTAATTTGTGCGATACCGTTTGTAGTGTGTTTGTAGAGACAGACTTATCACTGGCTGTCGACGATTTAAGCAACAGCCAGCTAAACCAACTCCCTTGCCATCACATAACAGGTATTGAAAGTTATGTGGGTGCAGCCATAAACACGGCTACTGGCCCCTATGGGTCGATCAATTTTTCTGCTCAAAAGGCGCGAGGGCGGCCCTTTAGTCAACAGGAGGAAAACCTCTGTATGTTGATAGGCAGCTGGGTGGGCTTTCTGGTGGGTCACCAGGAGCAAATGCAGTTTATGGAAACGCAGAGTGAATACTACAATAGCGTGTTCCTGACTGTTCCCACCATGATGTTTCTCTGTGACGAAGACGGACTAATTATTTCCGCAAGCAACAGACTTTGCGACAAGCTAGAACTAAAACCAAACGTGGTGCCAGGGAAAAACTGCTTTCAACTACTCAATGTAAACGAAACTGAAGCGCTATCCACTGCCCTTACAGTTGGCAAGGCACACGAAGTTCCATTGTCATTCAATTTACCGGACGGTTCGTTAATGGAGGTTGAACTAAGCTGTATCGTTAAACCTCTTGGTACTTTGCAAGGGATTCGGATGGCCGTCTTAGTCGATGTTTCTGAGAGAAATGAAGTACTGAGAAATGCCGAAGATCAGAACAACAAGCTTGAATCTGCCAATGAGAATTTGAACCAGTTTGCGTTTATCGCATCACATGATTTGCAAGAACCATTGCGGAAAATCCAACAATTCAGCAATTTTCTAGAAGACGATTTAGACGGAAAACTGACCGGCGATGCCAAGTACCATCTAGAGGTTATAGTTGACGCGTCAGAGAGAATGAGTACGCTAATATATGATCTGCTGCGCTACTCCGGTGCATCACAGGAAGAGCCAGCGCAGACCCTTATTTCACTCGACGAGTTGCTTAGGGAGGCTGAGCAAGAGCTAGAATTAACGATAGCTGAGACCAACGCAAAGCTCACGATTGGTTCACTACCTGAGATAACAGGTGATAAGGGCCTTCTACGCCAATTATTCGTAAACTTGATCAGTAACAGTCTAAAGTATCGGTCTACGGACAGGACACCGGAAATTTCTGTGAACTCTTACACTGACAACCTTAATAAAAGGCTTGAATTAACCGATAACGGGATTGGATTCGACATGGAGTTCGCAACCAAGATATTTGAGCCGTTTAATAGATTACACAATAACGATGAATATCAAGGCAATGGCATCGGGTTGGCCATTTGCAACAAGGTGTGCGAGAAACATGGTTGGACCCTAACAGCTGAAGCTGAACCAGACGTTGGCAGCAAATTTATCATCAATTTTAACAATACAATATCAAACACATGAATCAGCTACGTAAAAACTCACCAATAATACTTATGGTCGACGATGATCGTGAGGACATTTACTTAACCAAGCGTGCGTTTTCCACGCACGACAACCGCCTCGACTTCCGAAGTGTGCAAAATGGTTCTGACCTGTTCGACTATCTGAATTGCCGTGGTCTTTTTGAAGGCAATACGTCGAACGACACTCCTGACGTTATTCTTCTTGATATCAACATACCCAAGGACAACGGATTTACCATTCTTGAGAAGTTGAAGCAAGAGGAACAGTATGCCCACTTACCAGTAACAATGCTCACCACATCGCGCTCGACGACCGACGTAAACAAAGCCTACTCGCTGGGTGCGAGCAGTTTTATTTGCAAGTCACCGAGTGTTGACGGCATGAAAAATTTAGCCGAAAAATTTTGCTGCTACTGGTTTAACTTTGCCGAGTTGCCGACGGCACTGAACGGATAGACGATCAGGGGGCCAAGGGCCCTCTGCTTTAAGAAACTTGTGAGTAAAGATGGCTGATATTCCCTAAAGGGACAGGGGCTTTCTGGCAAAATTTAGCCATCGCCAAACTTGGGGTGATTGAAGAGTCGCGGTTTTTGTGAGTCCTGTTTACAATAGCCGCATCGCGGGAGTAAAGTTGGCGCATTGATCTTTACTACCCGCCATGAGCCCTCAGCCCCCAGGGCTAATTGGTTAACTATTTTTCAAGAGCAACTACCCAGCTACAAGTAAATTCGTATCGACTTTGCGCTGTCTACTCTGCACTACAAGTAATACGATTCTCATCGTCTGTATAGTAGCTATAATAGTCGTTCCTTTCGTAGCGTTCGAACGCCAACCGGTGCTTGGATTCTCCATAAATTGAAAACTCAAAACCCTCCATTTGCCAGGTGATGTCACGTTTGCCCGCGTAGCGCGATTCGCCTGTGCGGTAGTTGCGAATCACCGAAGATTTAACGGTACCCGTCAGATCATTGTTTAGTACGACACGCGATAAGTGTTCGTCGATCTGCCCTTCAGCATGGGATTGCGTTATCCAGGCTGAACGCCAATTGATATCACACTGGCTCGAGGTTAATGCGTAACGCCTTACCGAGTCCCATTGCGCGCATCCGCCCACCCACGCTGGACTGCCCACGATGCCGTAATTCTGATTGTTGATAGTCCAACTGTGCGGTGCCTTGCCAGTTCGGCGGCAATTCCTTTCTGCTGAACTTCTGGTTCTAGTTCAGGAGCATCCATAGGGCAGGAATTTGAGCCATTCCAACCCCAGCCATCTCCGTCGTCGTCAACGCAATTACCGGGGACGACAACGTTATCATTGGCCACTCTACAGGTAGTGCCGTTTTCCCAGCCCCATCCATCACCATCAGAATCAGAGGTGCTGTATAGACACACGCCTGCCAGTGACAGAACTGGAACAATGACAAGTGCTGTAAGCATCGGAAATATGGACCTGTAACTTCTGATCATTATTAATGACCTATCTAGATACTTTAAGGTTGATAGAAGGGGTTGCCAGTATGTTGTGCGCAAAACTCTTCAAGACGTTCGCCGGTTCTGCCTTTCATTGTGTTCTGATCATCAACGTCATAGGTAATGCCACTCCATGAATACACGTTCTTGGACGGATTGGTGTAACTGCCGAGCACCACGCCATACTGGCTTAACAAATTTCCATTTGGAGCAAATACCTGATAACGCATCGAGCCGTATTCATGACAATGGAACATCGGGTAATCATCATTGTTTAACAGTTGCGGCAATGGCGGTATCGTCGAACCTTTGCAAATTCCGTAATCCCCCCACTGGTTGCCAAGGCGGATATTATTGCCGTCTATGGTAGTTTTGGGTGCGGGGTTGTTATTTGGGCCAAGGCCAATATGCCCGGAGTCAAAATATCTCCACCGCCCGGTTTCCTGTCCAGCTAAGTCATATATTTTATTGTTACTGTCTAAAACCCAAACCCAGTTTGTTGACGGATCGTCGTTCAAGGAGCAATTGAACGGCCACTGTGTTGCCAAAGCGATTGGTGGCGCTACCACTGCAGGGCCAGCTTGCAGAACAGGGCCTGAAACGTGATCGCAATAGCCATCCCAGCCTGATGTTGAAACTAATTGCGTCCCAGTGATTGTGTATTGAACGTTGCCGTTAGACAGGTTCAGCGACACCTGGTCGCCTTCAATACGCCACACACCCATGATGTTGCCGGAGGTCTCTGAAACACCGCCAGAGCCATTCACAGGGGTGTTAAAAACACGACTGAAAGCAGTTGTTCGAATTTGGCATTGGTAAATACTTCCAGACACCTGCTCAAGTTCGGTCTGCACTATCGCTGGCTGTGTAATCACCGGTGCCGACTCGGTGGGTGTTGGTGGAGCCGGAGTCGGCTGTACTGCTACCTGACAGGAGGCGACACCATTCCAACCATACCCGTCATCATTGTCATCTATACAGGGGCCAGTGGTCTCCCCTGTCGGGGACGGTGCGCCTCCAGAGGGTGCGTTTGGTGTGATTGCTACAGTCACAGGACTGGCGTCATTTAGAGCCTGGAATGGATTATCCGACGACGTACCACCACAAGCTGTGACTGCTGCGGCTACAAGACCAGCCGCTATCAATTGTTTCATAATGTGTCCTAAATAATAACTATTATTGTCATGACATTATATGTCGAGATCGGCTGAAATGTGAATGTCTTTACACAGCTTATGGTGATTCCCGAAATTGGGGGTGCATGACGTTAGTCAATTACTTTTTTGTGGCAAGCCGTCGGACGCCACCCAGTATCTGCTCGTGGCATTGAGTTGTAAGATTTATCTTATACGCTATCTAATCAAATAGAATTTACGTCGGGAGGCACGAGACACGAGATATAGAAAAATCTTAAGATGTACCAACGGTACTACACTGCCATGAACCGATGTGAAGGGCGCGGCAGGCGCGAACCATCTGCAAAGGATCGCTGTCAATCCTTATCAGGGCTCTGACGTTAACTTTGGGGGAAAGGTAACAGAATAGAGCTGCTATTCGAACGCGGCCACCCTGCTCGTTAATCATCTTTTTGTATAAACCAACCGTTACAATCTAAAGCAGTTATAAAAGAGATTTGCGCGACCGAGAAAAATTTACACCGGGTAGATTTTGGATTTAAAAGAAGACCTAATCAGACAAAAATGATTCCTGCACAAGACAACGTAAAGCGTCCTCACAATAACCCATGGTTTGTTCGAACACTTGCGATTTCCATTGCGGCGTATCGACATAGAACCCATCCCGTAAGCCGCGTTTAATCAGGGCCCACAGATCGGTGTATGGATTTAAACAAGCTTTCGCGCGCTATCGAATTTAGCTCTATCATTGTAGGCGCATAAAGAGTATCAGCGCCTAGCTGCGGGTGAAACCCGCGTTGCACAATATTCTCTTGTATCTCTGCATTCATAGCTCTCACTCTCAACAGTAAATAACATGGCGGCACAAATGCACCACCGTCACTGTCTCTATTGCATGCAATGCAAAAAAGTTGTTCGAAAAGTCGACTAATATTCAGATGCTCTTGCCTACAACTGCAAAGCCACTTGACGACCGGTTAATTTACAGAAGAATATTCGATCGCAATTGGCGCATAAATTCACACCGCTGATAACCCGCCGACTATTGAAAAACCACGTTTTACCTCTGATACCAGGTGGAACAGCTGCTTTTGATCGATAGGCGGCGGCCAAATCACATCTACCGGTAGAATCATTGGGGAGGCCATGACGAACAATCACTGCGTTATGCAGCAGCGCTATGTAGTAAGCGCGTGAAAATCGGCACCATTTTCTAAAGACTAATCAATTGGCACGAACGCAAACACATCGATATACAAATCTCAACATCAGACATTGAGACTCAAGGTATGCGGGTTATTGAAAGCTGCAATGATCAGATCAGGTACAGGCATTGTCGGGACGGGCTGTGTATTTTAGAGCAACCACTGACCGGCACTCCGTTGCAAGAGATGGTGATTTCGCAGCACGTGCTGCACACAGTTCAAATGTTGACAACCCTGCCAGAAGATCCAGCAAGCTAAAGAGGTAGATTAATAGCTAATAGCGTCTCTTGGTGCCGGGCAGCCCATATCTGTATTTATGAACTACTGCGATCCCCGGCATCGATATTGAACCCTGTGGCGTCGCAACCAGCAAGAATGATTGATAGACGGTTGGCATCGACTCTAAATTAGTTTGCACTATCCCGACATACCGCAGCAGAACAACTAACGGTGAATACCAATACAACGGTAAAAATTAACCAGGGGGATATTTTTGAGGCCGATACGGCTTTACATGGCCCATAAATATAAAACCTGGTGTTGCAAAAAATGTCGAGTCCAGAGGCTTACCCCCTGTGTCAGGCTAGTTGTCCACCCTTTAAATATACTATACAGGGGGTGTTAGAGGGTTAGTCATGAAGTATAGTTTAGAGCGCAAGGAATCAGTTGTCAGAAAGTTGCTGCC
>JAVCKV010232191.1:0-15828 GCA_032274145.1 Herpochondria borealis | reverse complement strand
CTCGCCGGTTTTGGCCTTGCGGATCAGCAGCCGCATCTTGTGCAGGGAGAACTTGTACGGCTTCCGGCCCCTTTTAGGGGTAGTTCTGCGCCTTTGATTATGTATGAACACATGAACTTCATTCGGGGAGCGTTTGATAGAAGTTTCAATATCTCGCACAGACATTATGTTCGCCTTTTGAGCCAGGATCATGCCTTTTTCGACGTTGGTGAGTTCTTTACCGCGCCCCATGTTGACTTCGTGATGAACACCTCTTGCAGCGAGTGTGACGAGTTTATTCAGCTGCTTAGGTCCCCTTGATGTTAAATGTATCTCAATAAAGCACTAGATCTATCCGGGGTTTTCTTTTCGCGCCAGAATACTGTACAAAAGTAACTGTGCCTTATTAAATTTCATGCCAATTGAGAAGGCTACAGTACTGTCGTGACAAGTACGGTTTTTTAGTTCTCTGGTGGCGGGAATCGAAACTCGCAGACGTCGTTTAGCGTGGTGTATATTGTGCAGACAGAGAAAGCTGTTTTCTATCGCATAAGTAAAATGTAGAAAAAAGAATTGACGCGGGTACCTTTTTATATTTCGGGGAGTGTACCTGTACATTATGTACCATTACTGTACGTTACAATTTATCGACAGACTGTAGTACAGATATCATTGGGATCATTCGGAAATTGTGAGGGAGTTTGATGTTAGGGTGAGAAGAAAAGTGTCAGAGCGTAGAGGCTCTGAGCTACGTTACGTCTATTTCGACAGAATGGCGCGTGCGATGAATATGGCTACATAAGTCATATAAGCCTTTTTCGAGGACATGCTGTACTTCAAATCGTCGAAAATGAAGGGGAACTTCTGAGTGCGCGACAAACAGGTGTAGAAAATCTGGGTATTATTCGAGGGCTCCCGCTCACTGGGATCTAATTTATGCTTATCTTTGGGCAGTAGGGGGCACACACTATTTGTGCACTCCGCGTCTTACTGCCTGTGATTGGCCGAGAACAGGCCCTTTCTTTTTTGTAGTTTTTAGCAAGGGATACATTCTTGATAGCCATAAGCGTAAACAGTGATCAATTTTTTTCCCGCTGTACAATCTTCAAACGTCTAGTAGTGTAACCACAATGTGCAAAGTGGGGGAGTACCTGAAAAATGGCGACGCGATTACAGTTTGCACGATAAGGTGCAATTTTACGGTACTTTCTTTAGCCCCCCTCCTCATGTACCGAAAATGCCTGGTTGTTTCTGACGAATTCACTTCCCAATAATTTCCGGATGGTCCCACTAACTGCTGTGTACAGTGGACTGTGCGACGACATAAAATGTCGACGCACAGTTCACTGTACTCGGGGGAGACGCGATGAGCCTGTACTGCATGAATAGTGAATAGTACTGTACTATACAGCTGCATCGCATACCGAAAGGTACCTGCACTACGAATCCTCTTTCAATTTGTTTCTAAAAATGGGCAGGAAAATTACTTTTGGGACACGTGATTTAATTCCTGCAAACTACAATTTCGACCCTTCATACCGTACGTGTAGTAGTGTATTGAAGTATGGGTGCATGTATGGATAACCTTACAGCACAGATGCCGGTGAAGTTAGGTAAGTTAGAATAATCGTTTGTGCTACGGTAGTAACAGATGATGGGTGTTGACGTGTTGATAAGGGCAGGGTGCGGCGACTCGATTTGCAGAAAGTTTGCAATAAAGGCTCTCACAAACAAATTCGAAAAGAATGGAAGGAAATGAATTTTTAAGTTAAATTCGGCTTCACTGAATTTAGCGTTGGGTGCGGTATCAAACAATTGGCGGCGCGCCACGGACTCTCCGGTGGCGTTTGTATCGACCAATACTGTTGCGCCCGTACTCATCTTCGTCTGTGACATGTGCCTGTTGCAGAGTGATTGGGAGAAATAGACGAGGTGACGAGGAATGAAGAACTCGAGAGCAGATATGTTTGAGGAGGTGTGTTCTTACCGGGAAAGCGATTAGTGGAATAGCCGCAGAGAGAGCCGTGCCCGTGCTTCGATGGGCGAGGTTGGTAGAGAGAGAGGACAGATGCAGTACAATGCAGCAAATACTGTACGCACAGAAACGGCACGGGGGTACAGTGCTGTACGGGGCTCGCCTTTTGCGGGTGCGTCGATTGGTTGGCAAGCAGCAAGCGGCACGCGGCAAGCGCGCAGGTGGGTATATTACAGTGTAGAATAGAGCTATACGTACGTGTACACTAACGGTTACAGTACACTGTAGTGGCAGTGACTCAGTGAGTGTCTGCCCTCAATACACTGGCCACCCATAACACTCTCCACACTCGGCGGGCGAGAGCGACCCGTGCGGGAGCAACCTGGGCGAGGCCGAGGGCATTTTGCCCACAAAACAACGCCTTGTATCGGCTCCACGCCACCAGCCGCCCCACACGCCGAGTCAGACCCAAGTCTCTGCTCCGCACCCTATCTCCCGTCCCCGTTCTTGTCATCCCCTTACCCTTCCCGTCTTTTTCTCCTTCTCCTTCACCGTCTCCTTCACCGTCGCTCTCACCGCCCCGCCCCGTCCCGTCCCGCCTCTTATTCCTTCCACCACCCCCATCGCCGTTCCCGCCGTTCCCACGTTCAGCCGCGCTCTGCGCTCTGCGCTCTGCGCTCGCGCCGCAACCTCCGCAACCATCGCACCCCTAAACCGCTTCCGCCCGCCGCACCTCCATCCGCCATGGACTGGGTCAACGTACGCGATGACGCTGACCTCCTTCCCGACCTCGCCCGCACCTCCGCCCAGCCCACAGATTTCTCTCCGCTCGTCTCCGGCCTTCTCGCACCCAACGCCCCCGCTCCGCAACCATCCTCCACCGAATGGCCAGTCCCACCGGCAGCCTCTCGCAGCGCTCGCAACGAATTTTGCTATGAATTCTCCCTCTCCGCAGGCCCCGAATTTGACACAGACTCGGCAAACGACGACGGACACGATCGCCATGACGACGACAACGTCTCGGACTGGCGCGGCGCTGCGACCGCAAGCGAAGACACCTCGCTCGGTGCCACAGACTCGGCTGCTGCCGCCGCCGCCGTCGCCGTCGCCGCAGCTGCCAAAAAAAAAACCCCTTCGCCCCGAACTTCCTCGGCACTGCTTTCAAAAGGCCCCAACGCAAACGCAACCTCAAACGCCGCCATCTCAGCACCCGCAAAATCCGAAGACATGTTACCTGTACCACCATTAGCGACCTCGCCCATACCGCCTCCGTCGGTTTCTACTCCCGCACTACCGTCTCGCGCCGTACCGCCCGGATCTGCATTATCCCCGGCCCCACCATTGAAGGTGGGTCGACGTATCTCGAAGAAGAAGGCCGCGACAACGCCGCGAAGCGCCGCGGTCTCATCTGCCGTGGCTTCTCCGCTCCCAGCGTCAATGGCTGCCGTGGTGGCGGGACAGGGCGGTGCAACACAGACAACGTCTGCGTCAGTTGCAACGGGCGGTTCGTCGGGTGGCGGTAGCGCGGCGTTGTCACACACAAAGTTGTGTCGTGACAGACTGAACAACATGTTCGAGCGGTTACGTCACACGTTGCCACCCGCACCAGCCGGGGTGGAGGTGAAGCACAAGGCGCAGGTGTTGGATTATGCGATTATGGTACTGAAAACCATGGTGGACCGCACATCACAATTAGAAATTGAGTTGGCAGTGAGTAGCAACAAGGCGACAATGGACTGGATTTCCAAGCTGGTGAACCGAGTAGATTCATTCCCACTCGCGGCGGAAGAGGTGATGCGGCTTTTCACAAAACGACGAGCATGGATGCACGCTGAATTGTGGGTGGCCGGAAAGCGGCCCGTGGAACCCACGGCTGACCCAGAGGACGTGGTGATACTAACGTTTTGCACGAGTGTGCGCAACGAGGACATGGCTGATGTCGGGCTGCAGAACTTCTCGAAAGAGTCGGAGTCATACGCGTTTCGAGCGAAAGAGGGCGTGCAAGGGCGGGTATGGTCTTCAATGCGACCCGAATGGGTGACGGGACTTTCAGACTTGAAGAACTTTCGGCGAGCGGGGCTCGCACGGAAGTACGGACTGAAAGTATGTCTGGCTGTTCCGATCACAATCACGGGGAAGATTGAAGGGGTAATGTGCTTCTACGACGTGAAGCACCGGCCGTACGACATGCAGTGCCTGGAACTTGCGATGAGACTGGCGTGGGCACTTGGGAATGCGATCGGGGGGAAGCGGGCAAAGGTGAACTACCTGACAACATCTGGAACATCCAGCACATGAGTGGGAGATGACATTGTTTCCTTTGCGATTTTTTTCTTCCTCTTCTTTGTGATGTTCAGTTCTGTTGTGACGAAAACAGAGAGCCAAATGAGCCGGCGGGTTGGACGTGGGCTGAGGCTAAGGCGCAGCGGGGAGGTGGACAACAAGGGGAAGCCGCGTGTACACTACTATTTTTTTCTTCCTAAGTTTTCTTCTTTTCATGCATTTCTCGGTGCGGACGGTTGGGACCTGCCAAGCTATCTGGTACGACTCGACGACGGCAAAGCCTGCAAGCGGAATACGATTAGGTGGCGGGTGCGGTCGACAGGAACGACGGCAGGTCTGCGCGCATGACGCCGCGGATTGAGGTGAGGAGGACAGCTTCGCGCACGACGCGCACGACGCGCACGACGTGAAAGCTGCGGAGGCGTGAATGATAAAGCACGTCCCAATTTTGTACAATAAAACATACATGCGCATATTCGAAACACGCCAATCACAACATGACAAGTTTCCACCACCATCGCCGCCTTTCCGTGCCGTATCCATCGTCCGATCCGCGCTCACCTTCCGCAGCGGCGACCACAGACTCGTACCGCGCGGCTGCCTCCGCCCTCCCGCCTCGTCATCTCGCCCCGTCATCCCGCCCCGTCCCCGCGCCCCCCACGCCCGCCGCGATCACAACTACCGTCCGTACTTGCCATGAAGCTCTACAGTGATCTCGGCAAGGTCGCCAAGAGTAAGCTCACATCGCATCACATTTCATCGCATCCCATCTCCAGCGTCCATTTCTGCGCCCAGCCTCTCGCTCACCTCTGCATCACTCTGACACATCCGCAACGCTCACCCCAGAGCTCCTCTCCGATGACTATGTCACCGGCACCACTGTCAAGTTTGTCAACTCTACCGAGGATGGTGTCTCGTACACATTAACGGGCAAGCAGAGTGCAAAGACAGACGCGCTTTCCGCCGATCTCTCAACCAAGGTGAAATATCGCGGCGCCACCATCACGGGCAAGCTCGGCACAAACCTCGAGCCCGTCGCTGAGATCTCGTATAAGCGCTCGGACCCGTCGGTCGCCTCCAACATCACGTTCAAGGGCGGCGAAGAGGTTCTCACCGGCTCGGCAGAGTTCACCTTGCCGCGTGCCGGCCTCTTCATGTCGGGCGATGCGCTCAACAAACGCGGCGTCGTCTCGACCGCGTTCGCTATTGCCCCGTCGCGCTACGATTGGTTCGTCGTCCTGGGCGCCCACGCCGCGCTTGCAAAAGGCGAGTCACAAATCTCGCGTAAGCTTTCTTACGCCGCGTCGATGTACGATGGCCGGGAGAGCGAGGTCTCACTCGAAGTTGAGCCTGAGGCTAAAGTCGGCACTCTCAGCTATTCGCACAAGGTCCGCTCGGACCTGTCCGTCGCCGCACGCCTGACGTATGCGCGCGAGTCCGGCGACGTCTCCATGACGACCGGCCTCGCCGTCCAACTCGATGGCGCCACTACCGTCAAGGCCAAGGTTGATTCGGCCGGACTTGCCGGCCTGTCGTACATCCAGGAAGTGCGACCCAACACAAAGCTCATCATGTCGACCGCCTTTGGCGTTGCCAAGTTCGACACAGCGAAGGTTGGTCTTTCCGTAACGATCGAATAAACCCGTCCATTCGGGCCCGCCGTTGACCAGCCTTGCGACGGCAAGTTCGAGCTGAGCTTGTGGGCTTGGCTGGTCAAGTCCTGTGTTGGTCGTCCTTTTTTTGGTCGTCCGTTGTAGGTCTTCTTTTTTTGTCTCATTTTTTGTACCTCCTAAAAACTAGAGCACACAAAAATGTTCCTCGCCAATTGCAGCGCCACTCCAAATATTTTGAAAATGTTTGGCAACAGGGAGGAAGGAAGAGCGCGTTGAGTGTTTCTCACGACTCTGTTTGGCATGGTTGTCATGTCACACAGCAGGTCATTAGGTGTTGCCATCAATTCAATTCACACAAGGCCATTTAAAGTTGGCCTGATGTGCAGGTGCAGAGTACGAACGTCTGCTAAGCGTGACCGGCAGGAGTCGTGCCGTCCTGGCTACCCGTACAAATCACTGTATTGATACATAAGCATTGTGCAGCCGGTTTACGACGAACAGAGCTTGAAAAGATGTCAACGTGATTGCAAAATTTTGGAGGCTAAACATATTACATGTCAGGGTACACAGGGCAATGTGATGCACGGTCCGCTCACCTTCGCAAAGAAACTCGGAGTGGAATGCCCATATCCAAGTTGCCATCCTTTTTCGAAGAATAACGCCCCACTTCCGCGAAACCCGAACTCTTCACTACTTCATGACGCTCACATGCAAGTGTAAACCTGAACCGCCGAAACAGCTCCCCTATGATTAGAGCCATCTGATATTCTGCGAGAAACTGACCTACGCAGTTTCGCTGACCAATGCCGAACGGGACAAAGGCCCCCGCTGGAACATTGTCACCTTCTCCGGGTTCTTCGCGTGTACCCCAGCGTTCCGGGATGAATTCTTCCGGGTCCTCCCAGTACGCCTTGTTCATATGAGCAGCCTGATACAACGTCAGCAACTGTGTTCCTTTCGGAACAAACGTGTGTGTACCCCGTAATGTGACATCGGTCTGTGCTTTGCGCATGAGAAATGCAGCCGAACTAGAGAAACGCAGCGTCTCTTTGCAGGCCTTTCGGATGTAGGTCAGATTTGGCATGTCGTCCGCAGTGAGTGGGTCATCCTTTCCGCGCGAAGCGGTGACCGCGTCGATTTCCTGCTCGATTTTGCGCACAATTCGAGGATGTTGCAGTATGTTGAAGAGAGCGAAGGACGTGGTGAGACTCATGTTATGAAAGCCTGCGACAGCAAATAAGATGGTCTCGGACACAATTCGAGCTGTGTCGTGATCGTCAAGCTTAAGAAAGCAGTCGAGAAGGTCAGACGAGCGTGTATTCTTTTGCGCGGATGTTTCAGCAAGCCTTTTCTTGACTATCTTGAGGAGGGTGGCGTCGACATATTCCTTCCGTTTAAACATGTTGTTCCGAAATCCGAGTGGGGTGAGGATCTGTCGGACTGGATACTCGATCACCTCTTTCAACAGATCAGCGACGTACGAGTCGACCTCACTGACAAAGCGCTCGCGCTCTTCCGCAGGCATTTCGGCACCGAAAGCGACGTTGAGGATGACGCGGTTCGTTTGGATGAAGAGGATGTGGTTGATGTCAATGACGGGGGACAATGCGCCCGGTTCGGCGGATCTTGCGTGTTTTGTGAGGATATCGCTGACCTCCTGGATGGATTCGACAATGGGAAAGTGAAAGTCGCGCAGCATCTCATGGCCGAAGAACTCGCGGAGCTTTCGACGCGCGGCAAAGTGCTGGTCCGGGGGCATTGTGAAGAGGCTTCCAGGAATTGTTGTTTCGAACATGTTGATCATGCCGTCTGGGCGCTCGAAATGGGAGCGGGTGGAGATGACATGGACGAGGTCAGCCGGGTTGCTGACAATGAGAGTTTTTCGGGGGCCGAGCCAAAGTTGGAATACTTCGCCATATTTTTCAGCGAGCTGGAGAAGGACGCGGACGGTTGTGGAGGGGTCGCTGAGAAGTCGATAGGCGAGACCGCCAGGGAGGTAGTCAGAGAGTGGGGGTCCGGGGACGGGTGCCAATGCGGAGGGTTTTAGAAGGAGGTAGAATAGGAGGATAAGCGGGACCAGGAGGAGGACGAGAATGGCCGACTCCATGGTGGTGGAAGAAGGGGCGCGTTGATTTCGAGTTGAGTATGGCTCGGATACGGATGGGAATACGCCTGGGAAGGTGAGAGAGTGAGGTGAGGGAAGTGCTTGTTCAAGAAGGGTGAAGGGGGTGGAAGAGGGGATGCTCTAAGTCATCAAGTCATCTCCAAGGGATCTCAAGTCATCCAATTTCGACTTGATCTTGAAGATCGGTAAGATCGGTAAGATCTGTAAAGGGATTAATAATACATATGTACAGTTTTTGAGACAGTGTCACATTGGCCTGTACGGTGCATACCTGTACCTCTGTAAGCAGCAAACGGCGATCGAATGGTGCATTGTTGCTGGTCATGTACATGTACAGGTGTGGTACGGTACATAACTCTCATTTACGTGTAGTACAGTAAGTTACTTGAAGTTGCGTCTTGACGTTGTCGACCCCGTGTGGATAGACCCGCGCGCCGCGGATGGAGTTTGCACGACTTTCCCGAGCAAATTACGGTCTGTGCCGTCCATATGCGGCGAGACGGCGGTACGTGTCTTAACCGTTCACACGGTTGGGTGTCCATTGACTTGGTCGGTAGGCTACCGCCTGAGGCGGAAGGTAGGATGGAAGGATGTAAACCCCGTTAATGAATACGAAAGGTGTCATTGTTAAAAACTCTTTAAAAAGAAGGAGTAATGAGAATTGAAGAAAACTTGACGTGCGAAACAACAATAATGTCATGATGCATTTTAATACAGTAAGTTTTAACTTCAATTCACGTTCCACGTGCCCCGCCGTGTGCTCGGCTACTTGAGTGGCGGCTGTCCTGTCTCCAGCGAAACGGCTTTTTGGGGGTTATTGGCGCTTTTTGGCGGGGTATCTTGTATTCCGTTCGTGCCAACCCTCGTGTAGGCCGAAAAATAAGTGCAAAACACGAACGAGAAAGGCAGCCGAAGACAAACCAAGCCGTTTCGTAGGAGGGTGCGCTAAACCGGACGCTATCCGCGTGGCTAGCCACGCTGGGGTTGCACAGTTGAATTGGCGATGGCAGTCTTCGGAACGCCGCGAATGGCCGTTCAGAGCAGGCGATGCACGTGGCGCGGGTCCTTTTGCCTTTCACAAGGCCACCGCACGCACCTGCGCCCCGACCTGCGCACCCGCCTCGCCGTGTGCCCGCATTGTGTGCACAGCCGCCCGGCCAAACACTCTGCGCACCTGCCTCGCACCCTCCCTCCGCTCCCACCTCCACCGTCCAACCCCCACCGTCCGACCCACACCGTCCAACCCGCACCGCCCTCTGCCCCGACCCATCACCCTCCCATCCCTGTACCACCCCCACTTCTTGCTCCGTCATCACCCGCCCGCGCTCCCGACGCCCCCGACGCCTCCGACGCCTCCGACGCCCCCACCGCACACATTTCATCCGAGCCACCGCCCGCACGGCCCCCTTCTTCCTCACGATACCGCTGCTTCCGCCCACACCCCTGGCGCGAGTCCTTTCCTTTCCCTCCCCGGAACAGAGAGGCTGAGGCCTACCCCTCTTCCTTTCCTCTCCGCATCCTCATTCTCCCCGTCATCATGGGCGCCCACCCCACGCGTTATGCGGCCGACACCGCCGAAGCCGGCCGCTCCCGCGTCTGGTGCGGCGGCCTTTGCATGACCGGACCGGATTTTCGGGGGAGCATCCTCACACTCATTCTCACGCTCGCCATCTTCGCCGCAGAATGCGTCGTCTCATTCCCTTGGCTTCTCACCCACCGTTCCCTCCTCGGCATCCTTCTGCTCGTCTTCATGATCTTCACTTTTGTCGTCACCGTCATCGCCGCCTACCTCGCTGCCACCACCGACCCCGGCATTATCCCACGCTCCAACACACTCCCCTCCTCCATCGTGCACTTTGCGACCGTGCGCGAGCGCGTCGTCACCCACCGCGGCCGCCCGGTCACCCTCAAGTTTTGCGAAACATGTCGCATCTGGCGCCCGCCGCGCAGCTCGCACTGCGCGACCTGCAACAACTGCGTCCGCCGCTTCGACCATCACTGCCCGTGGCTAGGAAACGACATTGGGCTGCGCAACTACCGCAGCTACTTTTGCTTTGTCGTGTTTGCATCGCTTGCGTCGTCGATCGCCATCACGACGAGCGTCCTCACCTTGCACTGGACGACGCAAACGTTCCGCGACTCCCATATGGACGAGTCTTACGCCCAGTCGATCCGGCGCGCGCTAAGCTCGGGCGGGACCGCTGTGAATATTGTGCTGGTGGCGCTCTGCTTCCTTTTGCTTCTTTTCACCGGCGGGCTGACCGGGTTCCACCTCTACCTCATGTCACACAACGTGACAACGGCGGAGAGTTTCAAAAAGCGGGCGCGCAACTCGTTTATGCCGTCAGATGACCTGCGCGGATTGAGCGCGATTCTGTTCCTGCAGGGAACGCGGCGGCAAGCCTCGGCGGTTACCGGCGGCTTCTTGGGACCCGCGTACCCTGAAGAGGAAGAGCTGCTGGCGCTAATTGATGCGCAAGTTGCGGAAGAACGGATAGCGCAACAGGCGGTGCTGCAACCGTCGCGCGTTGCAGACTTGCCTGACCGACGAATGTAAGTATTTCGGTCCAAGTTTGGATGGGTGCTAGACGACTTGTCGCTGGACGTCTAGAGGCAGGTGGAGCGAGTGCGATAGCTCTAGAGAGAGGGAGGAGGGAATGGTCCCTTGTAAAAAGAACGCATGATACCTTGTTGCGGGCGCGCGGGAAGAGGTATCGGTCAATTCATTCACTACAAAACTTTCATCGCTTATTTGGTTGCCCTTCCACTCTGCCGCTCTCTCCAGCGCCCGTATCTTCCAATCTTCTCCGTGAAAGAAGTGAATTGTGGTCGATCAGGCGGGTGCGTGACGAAGGAGACGAGCGAAGTGTAGTGTTTGTAGTGCGCGCTGCAATGCGGGGAGGGCAACCGTGCTGACCTGCACTGTGCAGGACAGTTTTCTGTACCGTGTACTGTACGGTGGAGGTTCGGATTTGCGGGAAGGCAACTGGGGTATCCTTAAAGCGTCAACAGGGAATAGACGAGGAAAAGGCTCGTGCGGGAACACGAGTTTGATGCGGGATGCAAAAGAAAACGCAAAATACAACTATTGAAGTTAAGGAATGCGGGGCGGCTAATGCGCGCCCATTATTGTGGGCTCAGGTTCGGTCAGGTGTAAAAGGTTTGCGTAGTGTGCGATTACTACGTTAGCCTTAACACATGCGTAACCGCCGCACCTCTGTACGGGTCAAACTCTCGGAAATGCATTTGAGGCCGTCCGTTACCAATTTTTACGCCAGGACCGTGCCGCGTTCACGCCCCAACGTCTCTTAGCCGGGCTCCTCCCGGCATCCCCGTTGCACAGCCGAGGGACGAGGTTCAGTTCATTTTCTCGCCACAACCCACAACCGCAACCTTGCCCGTCGTTCTCGGTCCCGACATCGTCATTGCAAGTTCCCCCCGTGCTGCTCCCCGCCCGCTCTCACTACCCTCTCAACAACCGCGTTTACCGCCTCCGCCCACATTTTGCCCACTTCATCTCTGCACTTAAGTCAACGTGAAAGGTTGGCTTCCTCACTTCCTCTAGTATATGTCGGTCGCCGCAAGCACCGCACTCAAACCACATTCGATAACTTCCGCGAGCAACGATGACCAGGCTCTCCACAGCCTCGTCCTTCCTCTCCTCCGTCAAGTCTCACGAATCGTCCTCAGCCAGAACTCTCAACCCAGGCTATCCAACCTCGGACTATGGGGACAATGCCGTCATTTCAGCCAAGTACACGTGGGTCAATATGGTTCCAAAAGCAGTGTATAACCAATTTCGCCGCCTCTCCAATTTCTACTTCCTCATTGTTGCCGTTATATCTTTTATCCCGAACATCTCCCCATCATCCCCGGTCACTACCACCCTGCCGCTCCTCGTCGTCGTAGGCTTCGGTCTAGCTCGCGATGTATTCGAGGACTTCAAAAGAAAGCGCGCAGACAGAGCCTCAAACTCCCGCCCTATCGTCATTCGCAAGCGATTGTCCACGACAAGCATTCATCCTTCCTCAAAGTCACTTTCGCCCAACGAGTCGCTCTCCCAGTTTTTTGGGGAAGAACCCTCGCTTGTCCCTGACGATCATATTGTCGTCAAATCCCAAGACCTCTACATTGGCGACGTCGTTCTCGTCAAAGAGGGGGATCAAGTCCCAGCAGATGTCGTCATTCTGTCTTCTTCCGAGTCAGGTGGAGAGTGTTACGTTTCAACCGCAAACCTCGACGGGGAATCCACCCTCAAGCGCCGATACGTCCCTTCCGCACTGCGTTCCATCGTACAGCGCTTTGAAGATTTGAAAACGCTTTCCGCGTCTGTGACAGTCTCGACCCCCGACCCATCTCTATATGGCTTTGAAGCGTCTCTTTCTAGCAACTCTCTCCAAGACCCGGTTGCACTCGACGACACCAACCTCCTCCTGCGCGGTTCAATCTTGCGAAACACGGACTTTGTGTACGCAGTCGCAGTCTACAATGGCTCCGACACGAAGATTGCGCTAAACATGCGCGACCCACCGAGCAAGCTGGGTGGCATCGAGCGAATGATGAACCGCGTCGTCATCGCCATGTTCTCAGCGCTTTTGGCCGTTACTGTCGTCGTGGCTGTTATTGCTGGTATTTGGAAAGGTCAGTTTGGTGAGGGTCAGTGGTACATGGGCGATGACCGTCTTTTAAGCGGTACTACAGTCGCCCTCCGATCAATAGGGACATTTATCATTCTCTTCCATACCTTCGTACCCATCTCGCTCTTCGTTACACTTGAATTCGTCCGCTTGATACAGGGTATCTTCATCTCCTCGGATACGAAGATGTGCAGTAAGGGCGTCTCCGTTGACTCGAAGGCGAACAACTTAAACGAAACCCTCGGTTACGTTGAGCACATCTTCAGCGACAAGACAGGGACGCTTACCGAAAACGAAATGCGATTTATTTCGTGTCGAGCAGGCGGGAAGACGTACGGTGTCGAAAGAAAGTCGCTTGAACGTGCGACAAAGGGTGGTGATCATGACGCGCTCAACCTGGTGCGTGCGATGGCGCTCACCCATGACGTGTTTCCAAAGTTCAGCCACCACGGCCGGGCGGATGAGGTATATCAGGGAGAAAGTCCCGATGAAGTCGCTCTTGTCGACGGCGCCGCTAAAGCGGGTGTCGAGCTCACCCGTCGCTCTGAAGAGCAAATGATCATTCGCGAGCCCGGGCATTCTGAGCTGGACGCCTATGAAATCCTGGCGGTTCTAGAATTTTCATCTTTGCGAAAACGGATGAGCATCCTGCTGCGCTGTCCCGACTCGCACGTACGATTGTTCATGAAAGGCGCCGACTCCGTGATGGGTACTTTACTGTCCGGCGAGAACATGCCTGCAGTCATTGAGGAGGCGACGAAGGAGTTTTCAATGTCTGGCCTTCGAACGCTCGTGTACGGTTATCGATTGATTCCAGAGTACGAGTGGGCGAAGTGGAAAAAAGAGTACGACGCGGCGAGTAATGCGATGACAAATCGAGGTGTGATGAAGGACGAGGTCGCCGCCAAAATTGAGAGGGACGTCGACCTTTTGGGCGTCACCGCGGTGGAGGACAAGCTTCAGGAAAAGGTCCCGGAGGCAATTCAGTTCTTCCGGGAAGCAGGAATCCGAATATGGGTGTTGACTGGGGACAAAGTTGAGACTGCCGAGAACATTGGATATTCGTCCAAGCTGCTAGATTCTAACATGAACGTCCTCAATGCCCGTCAGGACTCCAATGTGGGGTTTAAAAGCTTTCTCAAGAAAATCCTGAAGGAACATGGCGGTGTGCCGCCCCTCACTACTGTCAAAAACAGTAAGGGTGGTGCACTCAGCCAGGTTGTGCAAGAGCTGAATTCGTCGTCTCCGACGTTAAAAAACGCAAGAAATGAGTTGGCAATGATTATCGAAGGGAAAACGCTCGATTTTGTGGAGGGACCGGAGATGGAACGCCTGTTTGTTGATGTCGCGATCCGGTGCAAGACAGTGATATGTGCTCGTGTGACGCCACTTCAGAAGGCGAGCGTTGTGAAGCTCGTGCGCGCGTACGTGCACAGCAATACACTAGCGATTGGAGACGGTGGAAACGATGTGTCGATGATTCAGGAAGCGCACATCGGAGTTGGTATCAAGGGAAAGGAAGGGACGCAAGCTGCTCGTGCTGCGGACTACACGATGGCAGAATTTCGACATCTCGCGCGTCTTCTCGCCCTGCACGGAAGGTTCTCATACATCCGGACGGCTGGCGTGATCAACTTGTCGCTGTACAAGAATGTGTTCTTCTCAATGATTCAGATCCTGTTTCAGTTTTACTGTTTTGCTTCCGGTACAACGTTCCATAATCAGTGGATCGTGACGGCGTGGAACAGCGTGTTGACTCTGATGCCGCCGTTTTTCTACGGGCTGTGTGAGAGGGACCTGGAGGAAAGGACTGTGTTCCGGTTCCCTTCGGTGTACCGGTCGAACTGGGGTAATCGGTTGTTCAGCATCCGGTCTGTGATGGAATTCACGGTTGCGTACAGCGTGTGGCACGGGGTCGTGGTGTTCTTCCTGTCGTACATGGTGCTCGGGTACACGACGAGAATCAATTTTGAATCTGGGCATGACGGAGGGTTCTACCTGACCGGGCTCGGGGTGTCGATCTTGACGCTGTGCGTGGCGTTGTTCAAGTTTTTGATGAGCAGCCACTTGTGGACAAGCCTTGTACTGATTGGGATTGCTGTGTCATTCGCACTGCTGTGGGTTCTGATACTGCTTTTCCCTGTGTTGTTCCACGAGATTCAGCTGGATGGTGTTTTGAGCAAGTTAATGGGATCTGCGATTTTCCACGTGCTGTGGCCGGTTGTATTTGTAACGGCGTTCCTACCTGACTTCCTAGTGTTGCTGAAGAGGACGAAGAAGCAGACAGAGGTGGGGAAGTTGCAAATGCTAGAGGTATTGGAAGCACAGGAAAGACGGCGGAACGCGAGGAGATAAACTTGTTGCTCTTTCTGTCCATACATATAACTACAGTAGACGCTCCATGATCAGTCGGTCTCTCTCAGAGAAAAGGGGCCCACGAGAGAATGACGTACGCGGCGTGAACCTTTTACATGCGTCGAGCGTGGCACGATATGGTTGGCTGAAAGCCACGTTGATCCCGGCACGAACACGAAGAGGCGTGACTCGGGGCACTACGGGTATCGAGGTACACGGCGTACCCTTCGAGGAATCGCTCACGCTTACCCGTCGCCGGCTTACGCGGGCGAGTGGAATTCGCGGACCCCTGCTTACGGATTTCCGTGCACAGAAGCAATCCCTCCGATTTGGACAAGTGGCGGGGCAGCTTGCGGTCCCCCACGATCTTTCCATCGGTCCAACCGATATCTGCTTCCGTACTGACGATGACAATTTTGTATGTCGCCGTCAGTACGGAGGTGCCAAGAGCGCCGTAAGAGTCCGTCCCATCCTGTTTACATACTGTACTTGATTGTTTTTCAGTAATAAAAACACATTGTTTTTCTGGTTCCTCGACCTAACTCCCATTCTGTACAGCACTACCACTCATGTCCGCAGAACTGGAAGCAGCTGAGCTGTCAGTATCGACCTCATTGGCTGGAGGACTTGGCGAGCTCCAGAACCAGGACGATTTTGGTCCCGTTTCAGCAGTAGGATCTGCAACGGCCTCCTTGCTGGAACCGTCGCCACTTGATTCCTCTTCATTCACAGCTTGGCCTTCGAATTCATTTTCAGCCTCTTCGTCCTTGGCCAGTGAAGTTTCTCCTTCACCTGTTGCGACGGCCGGTTGCGACTCAACCCCACGCACTGAAATACCGCCATCATCGCCGTCATTGTTAG
>JAVCKV010232080.1:0-15829 GCA_032274145.1 Herpochondria borealis | reverse complement strand
CCTGATGGGTTACCACATACGCTTTTATGTTTTAGGTTTAAACAAAAGAGTTGTGATGGTTTCAAAATTTCAAAAGGTGATATCTCCTAAAGGGCTCATCACAGAATTTCGAAATTGATGTTGAAGGGGCTATGGAAGGAAAGCTTTTTACTCTGTAACTGAATGATGATTCCGAGCGATAGAGATTACAACGGAGTCGTCTGCTGGAGCGGTTACTATTTTGATACGAATATCGACCAGAGGAAACTTAGAAATGGCTGAACCAGAAAGAATGAAAAAGGGCAGCGTTTCCCCTTCGAGATCAATCCAATTGAGGCGGTAAGCAGAGATGAGAGCGAGCGCAGCTGAGTTGCGCTCGTGAATCATATTTGGAGTAGATGAATCCGTCAGTGGTATTGTTTAGGGGCGGCCCACATACTGGGCCCCGGTTGAGGTGCCCGCGGCGGGAAAGGGGGATTCTGCACCCCGTTAAATGAAGCACCCTGCCGGGCCATGGGTAAATTGAGATTGCCGCGACTTCCGTTTCCCAGTGAATGCCGAAAGAGCATGAGTCTCGGCTTAAACTGAGGCGGAGTGTCAAGTTTTCTTGTACACCTCCGTCGCGTCCTGCCGGTTAGCAAAATGGGACGTCCCACAAACCCATCGTACATTTATTCTCGCGAAATTGATCCGTTCGCACCATACACAACCCCAATCCTAGTCTCATAACCTTTGTCGAATTTCCATCCCCAACTATGACCGAAACTGGAGAACAAACACTAGTAGCCCTGCGGTCACATCATCTTCGGCGCTCAATAACACCGAAAAAGTTCCCCTTAACAACAACAACAACAAGAAAAAAACTGGTCATAGTGATACTACGTACGCTTGGCACAAGAGAACTAGGAAGGGGGCACCGTCGGAAGGTCAGTCAGTCCGTCTGCGATCGACGCCAGCTCGTCCGTAGGACCTCCTGCGTCAGATGGTGCAGGTTAACATCATACTTTCGGCCATCCGTGAACATAAAGAGGCCGAGGCGGTTATAAAGGAGAAGGAAGAAGAGAGCAAAATATAGAAGCAGACAGATTTGGGAGATGCGGAAGCTACAGTGGAATCCCGCTACGCGCGAGCCATGCACGATAATGGAACTTGGGGTCAAGTGTTTCCGGCCGGTCGTTACGGCGCAAACACCGAAAATATAAAACGGTCCCCTGTTCTCACTCGAACCGCAGCGATCTCTGGTCCTGATGCTATCGTTCCGTCGGTGGAACCATCAGCCCTCCTGGCGGGTGCGATTAGTCGTCCGATTCGGCTGTCCTTTCCATCGCTACCCCTTCGGTCTATCACTGAGGGTGCGGTGGTACCTGCTGGTACGACCTTGTCGACGGGGTACTTTGTACAGGAGCATTCCAGGCGGGTCTTGGCGTGTCGCGCCTAAATCTTTTGCCGTTCGGTTCGACGAGATTGTGCCTCCGGCGTTTAACTGTTTTCTACCGACAGTTCCGGGCGATTTGCATGAACACCAGCCTTGGCGCCGTCCACATGCGTAATGTGATCGCGTCTTCCTTCCGGTTACGATCGAGGAGTACATGAGTCGAACTGAAGAACATGTTGGCACCGGCGGTTATTTCGATGTACCTCAGTTCTTCGAGGTCCCACTCTCAGTTCCGCCTTCGCGCACCGCCGGGCCGGAATCAAAGGCGCGACCATGCGGGATCTTGGCAGGAGGGTTGCCAGCACTGGAACGGGAGAGGTCTGACGGACTGCGGTCATCTCGCTGGTAGTACGGATAGTCCGTATGTTCGATGCTGGGAGGAGATGGCTTACGAAGCCTGTTTGGCCAACCTAGTGCGGTCATGGGAACCGCGGCGAAAAAAATTTCCCGAGCGGCCTCATTTGTCGTTTTTGTGTTACGACCGACCCTTTTGCGTCGCGCATTGGATCCGCTGGTACTGGTTCTGGGGAAAAGACTGCGAGTATGAAGCTCAAAGTCGGTGTGATTTCAAGCTCTTCATCTGCAGGCATAATGTTGAGGTTGACGACATACCCACTCCGGCTCGGGTCAGACTCTATGTTCCTGCTCAGAAGTCGTTCAGCCAAGACTTGGAGACAAGTCACCTTCTAGTGGTCCCGTGTCCGCCGTTCTTTGCGTATTATTCCTTCTTCTTTCATGGGTCGTTCCGAGCAGACCCGCCTATGAGTACGTCCGTCTGGGACGTGGCCGTAAGGGAATTTTTAGCGAACTCTCTCATTGCCTTCTTGGATGCTGCCAGGTCGGGGTGTTGAAACACGAGGGCGGTACACCCTCGAACGTATCCTGAACATCCGGGAGCCCCTGTGGGTTGGCTAATGCGTCTTCCATCCGGTCTTCAGGGTCATGTTAACCGCCTCGGCTTCTTCGACTTTGTAGCGGAGACCAAATCTCATCCGATCGGAGCTTGGCCCGCGTTGCAGTCAGCCTTGCAGGTCAACCGTTCCTATACTGCAGGATTCGTGTATTATAATTGGGACTCCACGCGGATCTTTGACGTCAAGCCGGCCACTACGATGCAGGGGGCTGTCCTCCCCGGCTTTTCATCCAGGTGGAAAGACGGCCGAGCACCGGGCGGAGATGAAGGAGGTCATCAAGACTTATTGGCCTGGCTCTTCGATGTCTATGATCACGGTCCGAAAATGTTTCCCAATTCTGGGCCCTGGTCGGAACAGTTCGATTCTGAGGCCTAGTATGAAGATCCTCACGATAAGGACGGGCCCTATGATATTCCGTATCGGTCGTAGAAGAGGTGGAAGGGAGAATAGCGCATATGGAGGCGCTACAGCTGCGGTCGTATCGTCCGACTTGCGAGAGGAGTTATCGGTCCTTCCTTCGGCGGAGCGTGAGCCGGCAATCGGATTGCGGTAAGAAGCTGTCGATGAGACATCACCAATCGTGACGGATCCCGAGCTCGAACCTGGGGAAGCCAGAACGCAGGCCGCTCGGACGGGTCAGAATGAAGGAGCACCGCGGGACGGTACTCCAAAGCCTGCTATTAAGAATGCCCGCCAATTTGGGTTTTCCGCTTTCGATTCTGATTCTCCAGCGGCTATCGCGCTTGCCGCTCCTCCTAGTAACCCTTAACCTAATACGTCGGTCAGTCCAATTTCAAAGTCTGCAAGAACTCCGCGCGGTACACTATTAATGGTACCTCTAACCTTATCGGCCGCTGCTCCGGGCGGGGGACCTACATCCACTTTGCCCATGACACCGTCGGTCACTCAGGTGTTGACCGACAATCGGATCGACGAGATCTACCGTTCGGAGCTATTATCTGTTCGTCGCGCCAGCCGATCAGTAGTTATTCGTGCGCCGGAGAGTGTCCATGCAGTCTTCAAGTTCTGCCAGAGCTTGCTCGGTGTCTTGCCCATTGTCTATGCGCCCAATTTTGACTATTCTATGCGCTTCTGTGTTTATTACCGAAAGATGAACTCAATGACAGTGAAAGTCAGGGAAAATTATCTCATCCAATGGATAGATGTGTGCATCAACTCCCTGGAAGATGCCCGCATCTTCTCAACGTCAGGCGCAAACTCGGGCTACTGGAAGGTCTACATAGGGGAGACTGATCGGGAAATGAAAGCTTTCACTTAAAAACACGGGCTATATTGCTTCAAGCGAAAGCCGTTTGGACTTAAGAACGCCCCTGGGACGTTCCAGGGGGCCGTCGACCTCACACTGTCGCGGGTGAAGTGAAAAGCCCCATTGGTTTACCTGGATAACGTCAGCGTGTACTCAAAGTCGTTAGACCAAAAATTCAAGCATCTCCGAACGGTACTTGATCTATTACAGACCACCGAAGTGTCCTTCAAGCTAAAGAAATGCCACTTATTTCACGAATCTATCGATTAACTTGGGCACCGCATCGGACCTGGGAAGTTGGAATTTGCCACGAAAAGCAGCGAGGCGATCAAGAAAGCCAAAGCACCGACGAACGTGACGGAACTTTGCTCCGTCCTAGGGATCTGCAATGAATACCGACGGTTTGTACTAGGTTTTGCGAAGGTGGCCGGCCCCCTCACTCGAAAGCTAGAAAAAAGTCAGCCTTTCCATTTTGGCCCGCTGAATAAGGACAAGACGGATGTTTATGAAACGCTGAGGGAATCCATGGTTGCCCCTCCCGTACTCGCCCAACTCCGATATGGAAATCCGTATACGGTGGAAACTGATGCCAGTAATTACCAAGTTGGAGCTTTCCTGCTACAAGAACAACACAAAAATTCACTGCGTCCGATCGATTATTGGTTTCGAAAGCTAACCAAGGCCAAACGGAACTACTCAAAGACTGGAAAGGAGCACCTCGCCATTTTCTGGGTACTCCTCACTTTAAGGCCACATTTGGAAGGAAACCGATTTACCCTAAGAACGGACCATGACTCCCTCAGGTGGATACTGAACATTTCAGATGCTTCCGGTCAGCTAAAACGATGAAGATTACTCCTTGCAGACTTTGATGTAGATGAGGTTCACCAGGTGGGCATTAAGCATCAGACCGCTGATGCACTCTCACGAATTGGCACGGATGGGGTTGATAGTTCACCCTCGGATGATGAAATCCCCACCCATCTTGTCGAGTCTTCTGAAACGGTAACCGTTTAGGATGATTCATTCCAACCGGAGTGTTACATATTCTCTGAGGAAGATCTGTACGCCGTTATACCAGTAGGATTTACAATTCGGGGCGCTTCAATAACAGAAATATCTATCGACCTCCTAGGCAAGGAGCACAATGATGAACAGTTCTGCCAGAACCTCCGACGGTCAATAGGAATGGGCAATTCCCGCTTCGCGGTAGCCCACGAAGATATCCTAGTCCGACAGTATCCTTTAGATCGGGCACTACAGTGAGTATTCCCAACATCTTTGAAACCGACGGTTCTGCACATACAGCACTTCCCCGTACACGCTGGACACCCGGGCAGGAAAAGGATGTATGAGAACGTACTGTTACATTAGTATTGGTGCACAAAGGCGAATGAAGTGTTTCAAGTCAGTCGGGACTGTCGGTAACGACGGATTCTATATGCCTGACTCCGGGCCGTGTTGGATGAGTGGGCCTGTGTACTACTGTCCCAGTTGCGTTTTGGAAATGGTCCCTCTTCAGACCTTCAATTAATTGTACAGATGGGGAGAAAGTCCTATGTCCGGGGAGAATTGTCCTCGAAAAGCCCGGAAAAATGGCTTCCCCGTACCAGAAGACCATTCCATTCCCAGCTACTTTATGATGGTCACCGGGAAAACACTGACCGCCTTTCGGGTCGCAGGTGGGTCTCACGAGTACGTGCGACTTCCGGAGTGAGCCCGTCGTGCTGTGGATCCATCGTTGGAAATTTCGGGGCTGGTTATACCTCCCTTCAGTTTTCACACTACTCAGGGGCATCTGAAAAATGCCAGGGCTGGAGGAATGAATGCTGGAACTGGTACTGCAGATGTGCTGCTTCCATGCGCGCGGGAACATCTTTATGTCAGGTCGAAGAGAGCCCATGCGACGGACAATGTGTAATTTGCAATGGGGGGGTAATGTACCGTTCAACGAGAACAGTACATTGGAACCACTCAGAGTACACATGGACTACCCTGTCGCAGGGAGCCGGACTGACACACTACATGACAGTAGTGACGGAGACGGTGGGGGCAACGATAGTGGCAACAACGATGGCGGTGATACAGGTGTTGGTGGTTCCAAACGAATTACAAGAAACGAAGATGGAACCCCGAGAGAGGAAGGTGGTGGTGATCAGGGAGACCCGCCAGGGGAAGGCGCAGGGGCCATGACTGCATCGAATGCAAAAGATAGTGGCGGTAACAATGAGGAGCCGGCGCCGATCGAGTATCCATCGGATGAACGTGCAGATAATCTTGTAGTTCTTCTGTCCGGTGAGGATGAACTGGATAATGATACCCTTGATAGCTTCACAATTTCCGACCTCTAGTTTTTCAGCTCAGCAATAATCCCATTTTACATTTTACTTATACCCTTTAAATTATGGTAGCGCCTGTAATTAATGTTTGGTACAAAACATTTCTCCCAAACGGTGCATAAAACTCCTTGTAAGGGGTTATGAGGTCTCGTAGTGTACTCTTCTGTTCGGTATCAATTGTAAAAAATTCACTTCTTTATATGTTAATTCAATTTAAACTGTGTAAAACCCACCACATGCAGTCTATCTAGTCTAGAAAATCTGTGCTTCCTTTCGGGACATGCCCATATAGTAAGGCTATCATTGCATGACGGCGTAGATCACAAATCTGCGTCTGCCTGAATTCCGGTTTATCGGTTCGCTCCATTGCCTCTGAATAATACAGTCATAATATGCCGCAGGAAGTATACTCCGTCTGGAGTACGCAAAACCGCGGATAATGGTGTACTGTCCACATTTGAATCCGTAGCGCTTTGGCTACCGATGCTCCACACTCACGTTCCACTTCGTCTCCCAAACAGCTTTTAATCTTTGCAGTGACGGCCTTCACTCTCATATTACATGCATTTGCATTTTGGAGCCCATCACGATGATACTGTGATGTCGGGCATCCACAACATAAAATATCCAGTGGAACTCTGTTCCGAAATGGACTGGAATTAATAATTCATCCACACTTGCAATTGTACGTCCCGTCATTTGCAGTATTCCTTGAACACGGTCGTAGTTGACGTGCTCTATCCCAGGGATGTTGGATGGTGCTTTATTCAGCATGGCGGAGAAGAAAGTTGATAGAAATGCAAACGGCGCCCGGTTGGTATTAAAGAAATATTGGATCCGGTACCTCCCTTGATCCGTCAGGTTGTTTGGGAACTTTTTTTGCGCTCTTGGGCTGTGCGTTTGGTATTTTTCGTTCCGTTCGCGCAGCAGCTGGAAGTACGCATTGATGAATGCGTCATTGACGTGTGTGCCATTCTCAAGGTGCCGCAGGTCCGACTTGCGAATGATGTAACGATACGGTTCAAGTTCCGCAGCGACAATAGCATGCGCAACATAACTTTCCAGCAAGAATAAAAGCTCGTTGATATGCTCCACACGAACAGAGAACGTACCAAAGTGTACGTCACTTTGTAGGTTCATAAACAAAGGATCCCTTAGTAACTTTTCGGGGACTTTGGACATTAAATTCGTCCCATTGGAGCTGTGAAACACCACGGGCACTTCGAACGGGTCCGATTCAAGGTCCAGCATTTATTCATCACCACCCGCTGGATTGGATGAATCTCCAGGGCCAGGAACAATGTCAATGTCGAGTTCAAACATTTTTGGGTCACCACCGGCTGGATTAGAGGTTCCTTGAGGTCCAGGCACATTGTCCAAAGTAGCGTTGGGAGTCTCATCGGAATTCTTGTCAGGATTCTTATCAGCGATTTATTTGTCCTTTTTGGTTGTGCTACCGTTGCCGCCTACAGTCCCTATCGATCTTTGCAGCCCCCTAATGTGGAAACCAACGAGGTAGAGGTAGGCATTGGCTGCGGTACTCTGGGGGCTTGACGCTGGTTACTCAGTGAAAGTTTTAAGCCGATCAGACGCTTCCAAGGCTCTGCCAGGGTTCCACGCGGTTTTCGCAGTCCCTTGACATGGAGCCTGAGGAGGGCAAGGTGGTCTTCGTCCTCGGTCCTTTGAGGGGGCTAGGCATTGGGAAAGAGGTGTAGGGTAGTTTTGTAGCTGAAAAGTTGTACTTATAATGGTGTTTGCAAGTATTGTGGAAGTGTGCTTTGTACGATCGAATTTTTTGCTGCCTAATATACAAAATAAAAATTCAAGAGTTGGGTACAGATAGGAAGAGGGCACGGACATCCCCATTCCCCACATGCCCGCTGCGGTGATAATTTATATGACTGCCTTCAAATCTTTCCCATATGCATTCGAGATTTTTGCAGTCATGACCCTTCGCCGGACGTGCCGTTGAGTCATACCTCGTGACTTCCAAAAAAAATTACCGAACTTGACCTCGGGACAGAGGCGACAAATTGTTTAACAAATAATGGGCATTATATGTTGAACTATTTGTTGCCTCTGTCTCAAGATCAAGTTCGGTAAAAAAATTAAAATGTAAAATGGTTACGTATAGAGGGGGAGCCAGTGATCATCGGGCATTTGCACTGCCACACAACCCACAAACACACGATCGTCCATTCTGTCGCCCCTCACCACTTACTCTTTTCGCGTATGGCATGAATCACCTCGCGGTCAGCGCCCTCCTGCCATGGCATTGATTGGCACGCAAAGCAACAAAGTTTAAGAAAACCCCTCCATGCAAGTCGAAGAATCCGTTGTGCCTGGTGCACAGCGGCCCATTTCCGATCGATCGCGAAATTGACTGCCCGTGGCGATGCGTGAATACGTCAGCGCGATCGAGGATATGGAGACGCACCAAGCACTGTCACACCGCCCGTCGATGGAAGGTAAAGTCCTTTCTTCAATTAGACAAAAAACTCAGGCGGTGGATAGGTTACGCCACCACCCTGTCGACCTTTCCGTGCGAATCGTTCGTCTCGAGGAGGAGAATGAGAGGTTGGCGGAAAGCTCTAAACAGCTTACAAAACGTCTTTGCAAGCTTATGGCGGATGAAGAGAGATCAAAAGTGGTAAGCGAGCTTCGTGATGTTTAACTAAAAGCCGTTAATGCTATGTTGAAAGCTCGCAATGCCAAATTAATGAAAGTTAAATCTGATCTGGCACGACTAACACCTCAGACTGAATCAACTACGGACAACTCGAAAATTATTGGGAGTAAGAAACAAAAAAAAGTCGAATTACCTCGCTGATAGTATTCCTAAGGAGTTTCTATCGTTTTTAAAGGCTGTATTCCGTACGTTGGGAGCATGACCAAAGTTGGAGAGCATGGAGCTGAAAAAGGGCTCCGACAACACATAAGTGGATGAGAAGGGCTTTTTATACTCGCTCCGGAGCTATATCAGAAGTAGAATCAAGTACTAGGCTTGCGAAGACTGATGGGACTACGACCATTTCTCCGCTACCACGGCTTCCAGTGAGCACCATCAGTTTCTTGTTCACGCCATCATCAATCAATGAGGCGTCAGCTGTGTTCAAAATTTCCAAGTTTCTTCGAACTTTGCATACTTGGAACAACATCTACAATGCGGAGGATAAGTTCAATGATTATGCAGGTGCTATAGAAAATATTGATTTACTACAGCTGTCCCTGCGTACGCATGTATCTGAGATATATAAGAAACGGCGGCGCAGGGCAAGGATTTTGTTGTTCACACTATTAGGGTACCATAACCTGGTACAAGGCTCGAAACAAGAGTTCAGTTGCGGAAGCAGCACAGGTACCGATATGAGTGGCTCACAAGAGGACCTTACCGAGCTTCGTGACAAGTTATTCCCGTCAGGGGTATACCCTGGGACGAGCTTGTCACATTGGCGCACGTTACAGACAGCTTATCTTCGAAAAGATCGGGTGGATTCAGAAGGCTCTGCTGTCCAGAATAATGAGCTACCTGGTAATTTCTGCATAGCAACTCGAGTTGGGCGAGAGGTGTTTCACGCGTTTCTTGGGTATGCTCCGAGCTCCACCAGGCCGAAAATCACTGATATGAGCTGCTTATCTTTTTCTTGGTTGGAGTTTTTGATTGCTGCTTCTCTGCGTTGTATGAAGGTCCCAGCTGTGCTTTGTGCCATGTTGCAGCAATTCTATCATAGGTGTATGTCGGAATTATTCGATTGTGCTGTGCTTGACATTTTGATGGGAGCATACAGGGTTATGATTCTCAGTTACCCCAAGTGTATAGAGAATCTTGCAGTCACAGAAGCCCCAAATCTACTGCGCGAATGCCCAACCGATGTTTTTTTAAAATGTGAGGACGAACATGCACTACATCCGTGCACGGCCCGGGTGGTAAAAGAAGCATACTAGTGAGGGATTCGAACATTTCTGTGATTGCCACATTCGAAAGCAGGTTCAAACGATTTGGTGTACAAACCGTTTTGTAACAGGGTAATGTTGACGTCGTAGTGAAATGGCTTGAGGTATTGGAACGACTTATAAGATAAAAATATTGTGATGAACAATGTCCTCTTTCATTGTTTCAGTAAGGTCCGGGAATAAAAAAATTGAGTTTTCCGAACTCGACCTCGAAACGGAGGTGAAAAATAGTTAAGCAAATAATGGGCATTATTTGTTGAACTATTTGTTGCCTCTGTCCCGAGGTCATGTTTTTAATTCAAGTTTTACTCCAACGTCGAAACACCTCCTCCTTCCGTACTTACCTCATACGCACGTAACGAGGTCAAGATTGGTGTGAACTTTTTCACGTAAAATACATCATACCAACCGTAAACAGCTGGAAAAACAGGGGATTGCACTTGACCAAGGTTGACATGAACAACGGAACAAACGTCTTCAAGGAGACATTCCACAACTTCATGACTAGCAGTATCCCCAATGACTTCCTCACATAGAGCGTGGTTCGGTGCATGAAGCATGATACACCTTACCCACTGCTCAGCATTGTTCCGTGGTTTCACGATTGGCAAATAATCCATCAGAAAGATACTTTTGCTATTACCCGTAGTAAAATTGGTAAGTCCGCCAAACAACAATGCTTTCCCAAACCTCATATAAACAGAACCATCATCCCCAGTCACCTTGTACCCGAGTTTGGATTGGATAGTTCTTTTTGTTGGTCCAAACTCTTTTGAGAAATGCGCATTCTTTGCATGGTAGTATCCGTCATTTGGCATATGGAAAAATTACAACCCAGAAGTTTCATTGCATTCAATGCCGGTGGCAGATTGAATACGAAGAACCTTTATGGGAGCCGTAACTTACAGTGTTTTGTAAAGGGTTTGGCGGTTTTCCAGAACTCTTTGTGTGATATCGATGCAATCTTAAGCCAGATGGATAAAACAGACTTGAAAAAATTTGGAACTTGGATAAAGTGATGTATAGTGAATCTTTTATAAATTGTAATGAATGTTTTTCCAGTCAATGCACTCATCTTCTCATTCTGTATGTACTGTTCATACATGCGAGCTCGAACAGATCGGGTATACTTCACTACATTTTCTTCCTTTTCAATAGTAGTACATTTGGATGTACTTTCGGTGTTATGCTTGAACAGAATATGTGAATATCCGAATATGGAAGCGTTAAGAGCCCGGAGGCTTCCAAAACGAGTAATATCTCCTTCGATATGATCCATGAGGTGATACTTGAGAGAAGCATTCAATTGATGTTCATATTCAGACAGACTTTTTAATACCGCATTTTTCAGAGAGCAAACGTGGTTTTCAAGTCTCTCTGCAAATGCTTTCGGGGTATTGTGGTGTTCTAGTATGCTTTGCTCGATCAAAAAAATTTCATGAAGTAGTTCGGTATATAAAGATTGCACCGTCTTCAACGAATCAGTATGGGCAATTCAAAACGTGGTGTCCAGTACCGCACACAACATAGTGTGGTGCAATCATCTCTCGAAGTGGTAGAGAAAAGGGACGCCCGGGTAGCCGGAAAAAGGGTATTGCTTAAAATAAAAAGAAAACACAAAGAGCGTGAGATTTCCTGGAATCGGAGTGGCGGGTCTGTCGGTACAGCGGGGATGTCGCTGTAATCCGCCCGAGCGGAGGGCCGTTACGCACACAAGTAATCAAGAAAGGGGTATTCCGGGTTATCAGCAGGCCTTGTCTTAATGCGGATATGGGTTACATTCGAGAAGGTCGGGTGGCCGAGCTTGATATCGACCGCTTAAGCGGGGTAGTGCGACCGTAGTTACGGACACTTCTTAAAATTGATAGGACTTGACTGAGTTCGGGTTGTAAGGCCGACTTGTCGAGATGAATGGTTCTGGGTACCCCGGTTACGGAGCGGTCCGAGGTGCCTTGAAAACAAGGATAAAAAGGCAACCCGCGGAGGCGGTAACTTGAGGAGAACGGTTGATGCATGTCGCCGGAGCGAGTAATACTTCCGTACGGCAGTATCGTCCAAGACGAGGTTCGAGGGACTTGTGCAGTGATTCCGCCGATGATGAGGCTGTAGCAGAGTATTGAACCACGAGTTTTGGGCGAACTTGAGTGACCAGGGACTGGGCTTTAGTGTTAAAAAAACAAGAAAAAGGCACCAAGCTAAAGGTAACCGGAGAGCATCCAGTTCCTTTTCCAATCCACTAATCGTGTTTCTTAAGTACTACACCGCCTAACGCGGATGAAAACTAACGAATAGACAAGCAATCGTAAAACAATGGGGAAATAAAGGCATACAGGCCACCCCATATCAGTGGTAACAATGGGTGGACTGTATGCCAACTTGAGCAAGTGCGCGGATCTCGCACCGCAAATAATCTCAACACCCCGTGGTGCCAGTGCAACTGTGTCGGCTGCACTCCACTGACCCATCCGGTATATCGGCTCATACACACAGTGCACTGCACCGTGTGCATGAATATTCTTATCGGTAATTCGGCGCGAAACACTATACTTGCCGAATACAGAGCCCTGTAGAGTGCCTTATTTGAGCCTTAATTGTAAACCGAGTAGTTCGGGTACCGCGAAGACAGTATGACTGTACTTAAAGCTGTTTCCGTATGTCACGGCGCTTGGAACGAAAATCGAAAAAGCCAGGTGCAGAACGGAACCCCGTATTGCTCCAAACATAAGAAACACAATTTCCATATTGCGATAAAACTTTCCCTCCATCATACCTTTCAAACCATTGTTTTGATAAACTCCCTCTTCGCGACTGTCATGACCGTGACGACTAAGGTTGAGTTTCACTCCCGGGATTTTGAAATAAATGTCGGCTTCAGCGAGGTGATCATTGGCTTTGCACAGAACGATATTTTTCGAGGAGCCTCCACTGATAGGACCATCCATCTCAGTGCATTTGGCCGTAGCGTACTCGAAAATAATGTTTTAAAATATCTTTGAAACCCCGAGATGAAGATTTTGCAACACCTTAAAACCGAAGAGGTTGTACATGCTGTCTATATCACAAGGCGGAACAAGTGGGCTCTCCTCAAGAAATGAATTCCAAGTCTGCAAGGACCCGGACCCGAATGAATCAACAAGAGCACAATGAGCATGCTCTTTATGTCCGAAAAAGGTGTTGTCAAAGGCGGCAACACGAAGCATTCGGGTTACTTTCACAGTTCTCTTAGTACAGGTGGCGTTATCTCCCTTTTTCCACGTACAGCGATGAAATCTGAAAGCCGTTCTTACCTCACTTTTCACAGCAGATAAGACTTCTGCCTAGGGTATATCACAACACCATGAAAAAACATGGAAAAACATCGAAAATTAACATTGTTCAATGTTCTAGCTGTGAAATTGGTTTTCATAATCTCTTCCAATGATTGTAAGATTTTCTTAATGACCGTATGTAGCAGCCCGTTCCGGAGAGTACGTTCTTTGATGCCAGTATGTATGAAAGTGGTAGCATCATCCCGATTATCTGCAACATCAATTGATATAGGTAGGAATCCAATGCATGTCCTTCCAAGTCTAATACACCAATCCAAAAAATCAGATGTAAATTTAGGAGCACAACATGTGCTGGGTAACAAAAAAAATTAGATGCGCCAAGACTGGTGGCTGTCTTGTCACTAAAGAGCTGTAATAACTCGATAATGCTACAAGGATTGTTTGAATTTGAAGGAAAAGATTCATTTCAGGTCCCCATATCACAGGACCTGTTCCTCCTTTTATTGCTTGATGGGCTGAACAGTAGATGTGTTAATATCATAGAATTTTGTCAACCCTGAACCATTTCCTTGGTTCCATGCTTCAATTTGTTTTCGAAGGACATTGACTGCGTCAGAAACATAAGAAAATCCTTTCCAAGTTCCTTATAGACTCTTCACTTTGTCTTTTTTGAAACCTTGCTGTTCCATCGCATTAAATGCATACTTTCTCTGACGGCGTCTTAGTTCTGAAGCAGATGTGACTCCACAAAAAAATGTTTTTAAACCTTCAGAATCCGTAGGAAAAACACTGAGTAACATTTTTGTCTCATCTTTGGTAAGTTTGGAGGATATAAGACAGAACAGATCAATAATTTCTCGGCTTCCAATACTTGCCGGAATTGACGAATCGCTTGATTCGGCTTCATTTTGATCCCCCGATCCATGATCTTCAGTGTACTATTCAATCGCAGTTCTGCTCTACCCAAGGGAGCTATGACTAACTTCTTCAGGTGGAAATGATGTAATACCGAGGGCACTTGTACCATTCGACAGATTTTAGAGCTCCGTTTTACGCCACAGGCACAAAATTGCATGCTTCTTGAGAGAGAAACTGCTTTTGAAGGCGGTAGTTTATCCACGAAAGTGACAAAGAATTATACGGTCCATAGCGGGAAAAGTTGTTTCTGCTGAGAGGTCAGCAATAAAAAACTTTCCCCGCTATGGACCGTACAATTCTTTGTCATTTTCGTTCGTGGGATCGGTTGCTAGAAGGTTGCGTTATTTTTCTTGAACGTGAAATCCAGGGCTATACCTTATTTCTTATTATCATTATCTCATATTACTTCATAAATCGATAATACCTATAGCCTGGTACGCATTCTCCTTGAATTATTTGAGAACTCGACACATTCTTGCTATAGAAAAAAGAGGGACAGATGGATTGTGAATAACCACATATTTGCGACTTTGAAACATATATAAACAACACCACTGCATTCATACAAATAGATGAAAGAACACATTATTTGAAACATCAAAACAGAGAATCTCATATTGTCAAAATTTATTATTATCCAATTAAATAAATAAAATACAAATGGAAAAGTTGACAACGACGTAGGATACTACAAAACTCCCACGAATTTGAAACAAACACAGATAACTAACTAAAGAGGCACATATTTCTACAAAAGAAACTTCTAACTCTCTGAGACCTTTTACATATGCAGGGTGAGTGGGATAACGTTTTCATGGACACGATGAAAATCACGCAGGGTCCTGACATTTTGTTTGAATAGATCGAGGTCGAAATTTTCGTCGCAAAGTATGTTGATAATGTCGGTTGCAGCCTTGGGGCCAATTTCCATGTCAACGCTGTTGAGAGATACAGCCAGGGAAGCAACTAATCGTCCTGCTGGACTTGAAGGACGGAGGTTTTTCTGAAGGACTGAGAGACACCCTGGGCTCTTGAGAGTTGCCATCTTGACGCTCTCCGACGACAGATTTACGCATGTTTGTCGTGTAACAATCGTTCGAGGAGGATGAAATCATAGGCGGGCTTTGGTGTTTGGAATTAAGATAAAAGGAATACGTGAACACGAAAGAGGGAGAATCGCATATACACAAAGATGTAAGATGAGATATTGAAAGGAAATAATCAGCTTGCTCAAAGGACTACAACGCTTCATTTTGAATTAATATTTCAACACAGCATGAAAGTAAATGGAAATAAACAAAAAATCAAGGTTATTATTCGCATTTTGTTTTCAAAACCACATATGTAAACTCGAAGACTTGGAGCCCTCCAAAAATATTATTTTACTTGCGAAAGGGAATACGACATGACGCCCGGAAAAGTTTTAGGCTTTTCATTGGCCAAATAAACTTTGGATCCTGATTTTTGGATCAACAGCGCTCACAACTTCGACTTTCTTTCCAAAAATTCTATAAACGCTGCAACAGGACAAAAAATCGCTGACATCCTTTCTTCCATCCGATTTGTTCTACCTCATTCAATTATCTTCTCAACACCATTTGCGTCCTTCCAAAGGACAGATAAGTTCAAATGCCGTTTTAAATATTATTTTACGACCTTCTTTCACATAGTTTGCTAGTGCATAACTAACATCCACCAGTTTTCATATATTTATGCGATTTAATGGGTAATTTTAGATTGCAGGGTTTTAATTG
>JAVCKV010231971.1:0-15832 GCA_032274145.1 Herpochondria borealis | reverse complement strand
TCTTCCGTACTAAGGCCAGACGCCGGCATCGGCAATGAGGCATCAACTACGAGTTGTCATATTATTTGTTGGCAACAACGATCGCAACAGTTTGTACTCTTACTCATTATTAATGTGTCAAAGAACTCAAGATGACCAAAAAGGCAACAGTGCCAAGCAGTGTTATTGACGAGATGAAAGCAGGTGGTGCAGACTTTTCGGCAGCGCAGTTTATGGGCCGTGACATCATCAAGTGCAACAGTGGGACGATGCGGCAAAGGTTTACCTTTCCTGGATTGATGGAATTACCGATGATCCTGACGTTCAAGCTATTTGGGAACCTACGGGAGGTGTGATTCCGCCCGCCGCTCAAGGTATTGGTTTGTTGACAGAGGCGAATTGGGTGATTCATCATTGCTCCTAACTCCGGATGCACGATTTTGCGGGTGGGGCGGTCCCTGTCATCGGTGGCCCAGGAATTGGCTTTTACCACTTCCTATTGCTGTGAACCATGCTAGTGTCGCTGTGGAAATTACTTGATCAATTTGCTTCGAAATCCACCGCCCGCATACCCCGCCATCAATCTACTTGGCATCGGTACCTACATTTGTACAGTACAGTATATCTGGAGTGAAGTTGTCGTCATCATTCAAGTGACGAAAGCCTAGGGGTAGCGGCGGTGAGAGCGGAGCAAGCTGCAATGGAAGATATACCAGCGACTTCAGTCATAGAGCCAATAAATGGTCTCCTCCATAGCAGCGTCCCACATTCGAGACGGCGATACTGGACTACCCAGAGATGCGAATCTCATTGGCACGACTAACGCGTCGGATACCCAACATGCTACAGTATCACACCAGGCACAGCACAATTGGCTCCAGGTAGATACCAACGGACTAGAAGTAACAGAACTAAAAGATGCAGGTATGTCCAACCACGAGGATGTTATAGGTACGGTGCCAGCGCATCTCACAAATTGAGAACTGGTCGCTACTGTTCGACAGCGCAGATCGATAACAACTGCAGCACAGTGTAATGTAGTAGCCACCTATGATTTTTGAAATGGATGTAACGTCTAAAAGGATTGACGTGAAACAGATACCGGTACACTATCTACCAGCACCCAAGTATCCGAAACAAGGTAGAAAAGCGTGATCATGTTCCGAAACTATCAATCGCGTCAATGTGCCCGTCTCCATCCCAGCTGCCGATCTCATAGAAATCAAACTGCAAGTAGAAGCGGACGGTCGATGGATCGGGAACCTCATACTCTTTACTTGGGAAGTTACCTTCGTCATTTTGGTCGTATCGGCCCAAGAAGGATGTGAAATCAGATCCCGATTGATCAACTTTGCCGTTGCTCCACCCAACCCAACGACCGTTCTCAAAGTCTTGCACCTCGTCAAGCAAGCTCAACTCGGTATTGGGGCAGAGAGGATCGTATGTAGGCGAGGAGGAAGGACTAATCGACGGTGTCCTGCTAGGCTGGGTGCTTGGTGTGACAGATGGGCTGAACGAGGGTCTAGCCGAAGAAGGTGAGTGGCTTGCTGGTGGCGTAGTGGATGGAGTGGTTGAAGGAGAGATTGTAGGTGCACTGGAAGGCAACTGAGACAGGGATAGAGACGGTGGATTTGATGGTTCAACACTTGGCATACCAGTGCTTGGAGGCGCACTTGGGGCACTTGTGGGTGGTCCTGTGATTACTTCCACAAGAACGAGTTGTGTCGGCGGTAAAGAAGGGAGGCTTGAAGGGGTATCACTCAGGACCGAAGAAGGTGGCGAAGTGGAGGGCGAAAAAGTTGGAGTGAAGGATGGCGAAGAAGAGGGAGATGTCGAAGGATGCTTGCTTGGAGATACAGACGGCAAAGTTGAGCCTACTTTCGTGGGAGATTGGGATGGGAAGGAGCTAGGAGATAGAGAAGGGGGTAGAGTGGAAGGCGCGTTGCTCGGAACAAGACTTGGTGATGCAGAGATGTCTACGGCACACTCACTCCAGTAGCCTATTCCTCCCAAGACAATGAATGGTCCAATTTGATCTCCCGTTACAATTGGTACAGAACAAGACGTGTGAATGAAACATTCGGTTCCGTCGCCAAAAACAAATGATGTGATAGAGTCGAAGTTTGTCATCAAATCAGAATCATCTCCAGAACCGGTGAATTCAATGAGATCACCCTCTTGAATGGTAGTAGTCTCAGCTAGGAAGTCACCGCTCTTGTTTTCAACGACCAAAGACGTACCAGTCGGGTAAGTGCCTGCACGACACGATGCCTTATCCTCAGTTTGGAACTCAGAATTCACACCTTCTGGGTTAAACTGGAGTGTAAGCTTCACAGGCTTGTTTTTGTAAGCCTTGGAACAGACTTCGCACTTTCTAGACTCCGTGATGAAGTCGTACTCAGAATCCGAAGCGTCGCCATCTTCACCCTTTTTTGCTCGCCTGTGCACTGATGGCTTGTTTCCCTTTTCACGGTGCTTCTCGGAGGTCAACAACTGACCAGTAGTCGTGCTAGAATCTGCACCACGAACGGTACTGCTTCGAGCGGAGGCTGAAAAAGCGAGGTTCAGGAAGAAAACGGCTTGAAAAAGGTTCATTTTAAAGTGTTGCTGAATTGATTGGAATACAATTGTGAGGTGTTTCTTTCCTCTAAATCGTTGGCTCGGCGTGATTGGCAACCATGCGAGCACGGTCTGTTAACTCAAGATCAACCAAGAGGAAAACAACATTGAACCAGAAGTCCGCGTGTTAAGGGTGTTTGCAAAATATCCATTCTGCGTTACCAAGATGGTGCAGTTTCCTGGAGAGACACATTTGATAGGTAAGCCAGAGTACGCCGTGGTATGTCAAAAAATGGTTGATGAACCACGCGGAGACAAATTTATTTTGTTCTTCTATTCTGTGAGGGAAAATGTTCCCTTACGACATTATGACCAACAGAAGTTGAAGTATACTGCGTACTGCTGCGTGTAGTTAGTGTCCGTACGAGTAGTTGACCATGCTGTACATGTAAGATTGAATTTGCGCAATCCTTCATGACTGCATCACTAAGAGGTCGAGCATCTCACCCAAAAACAAACCGTGCCTCCTATGGCCCAAGGTGGAGAGGTCTAGCACATAGGTGCGATCTTGATCTTGCGTGGTTACACCTGTGAGTCCTTCGTGTTCTTCCCAAGTTGTGGTGCGGCCTGGCTCATCTAGAAGGGCTGACATTGCGTTGGTCAACGAGGAGGTTCTTCTTTGATCCTAGATGCCCATATTTTGACAACTGCGTAGTATCTGTACATACTGAAGAACGCAACCTTGCTCAGTCAGAGTGCTTACGGCGGCAAACAATGCAGTAGTGGTCAAGATTCTGAGGAGGTATGCTGAAGGATGTGCTCTTCTCGAGTTGCAGCGCAGAGCCATGATGTTTCAACATCACTGCGCACGTGTCGGTTGAGCGCCTAGCTAAATTGCTACGCGCACTCATCCATCAGACTTGGCACTTGCTGGTTGTATGATGAGGAGAGTGTCCAGCTGTCGTGTCGAAGATCCTTCCATTATCCAATCGGAACTAGTCACAAAATGGTTATCTGTGAGTGCTGGTACAGTAACAAGGTTGAGGTTGTTTGCCCTGCACAGCCGCGAAACCCACAATGGCTTAGTCGTTCATTGTTTTTCTCAGTGGTTATCCACCCACACATAGCTGCCTACATGTAGAGCGTTTACCGTTGGCACGATAACTGGTATGCGATTCGCGGTCCTCTCGTACTAGCTAAGGAAGGGTCCTCTCGATATTCCAACACATTCAATCAGTGTGCGTTGCAAGTTGCGGCTTTGAAGCTGTTCTTCCTTCGTTCAAGGGCAAGTTAGTTGCCGCCAGCGATCGTCCAGTTTTCAACGGAAACGGGCGGATCTACTTGTCCGAAGAACCAATGATACATGGTTGGATTTAGGAGCTGTAACCCAGTCTACAAGCACGTTTGACTACTTCATCCGACTATGCATTGAGTAATCAAAACATCTCTGCATGAACTCTGCGCGTATTGAGCGCCAGTATCCTCTGGGGGCTTCAAAAAGATTATTCCCACACCTGGGCATACAGTAGTCTGCATTGTACGAAAGTCGTGGCAGGAGAGCTTCCACAGAATTAGATAGGAGTACTCTCGCTCTTATGGATATCAGGCACCCCGAGGACGGATCCTCTACTCTGGCTACTCTAGGGTAGTTTACACTATGTGAGAAGATGCTAAAGATAGAAGACGCGCTGCTGACAACAACCTCCCACTGTGTAGCTCAGTGTCCACTTGTCACTTTACCTTCGTGCTTCCCCTCTAAAAGAGACGACAAGCCAAACCGTTTCATTCTCACCAAGTCAAATTTCCCTTCTCGGTAGCTTTGCGATGCCACTTTTCGGCTTTCGTAGGCATTCGGAAGGCCAAGGCGAGCAGCAAGATTCATCAGGCGGAGGGCCTCGTCGTGATATGGTGTGCTGAAGTTATCCATTTGATTGAGATCGTCACCAATTACAAAGCGTCGACGCCCCTCCATGGCCAGAGAAAACATTGCAATCATTTGGTTGAGGACTGCAGCCTTTTGTAGAGTAGATCTCTGTTTTTCAAGCGTATTTCTCGGCATATACATGTCAACCAGGCGAACGTAGGCTTTCCCACACTAGCCCAACTTGCCAGATTCTTCTTCGTTTTCCTTGATCTCGGGAAACGGCTTGGCATTATAATCTTTGTAGAGTTCCAATTCTTTCGTTTTCCGAAACGGAGGCTACCCTTCCCCTTGCATCCAGGGCAGGTCTTGCAACGTATGATTTGCCGTTGGAGTTGCCTCTAATGTACTTGTCGCAACACTGATAGCAAAAACGAGAGTAACACTCAAAGCAGCACCTTGAGATGGGATGGGCACTGCAGTCAGATTTCTTACACTTGTCACAGCTCACTCCAACGCTGAGTTTGCATTCTGGCTTGTGCGCCTTCCAATCGGCCATTTGGCACTCGGAAGAACAGTAATGAGTTGCTCTGCATCGAGCACCTGCTTCAGTCGGTGTCTTGCCAAAAACTTTGCAAGGTATGATGGGGAGGACTTCCATGATATGCATTCTAGTTTTGAAACAGAGCCGTTCGTCTTCTTCATCCAACCTGTTAGTGCACACCACAAGAGAAAACACGCGACAACTCTATCTGTTTTGGAAGAATCTTCTCCTTGCAAGTTATCTGTGTTGGAAGAATTCTTCTTGCAAGCTCATGGTCGGCGGCTGGAGGATCGAGACCTTGTTAGGTATTTCAGCAATCAAATGAGAGAGGTGTTGGTGAGCCAATCGAACGGATTTGGATATTGAAGATCGTGACGAGGCTCGAAGGGAAAGAAAACGGGTTTCTGATTGGCAACCGCTGTACAACCGCCTCCAGGAGCACCAGGCGTACATGAAAAATGTGCATATATTTGCTTTTGATACGTGTCTCGAATCATGGTTAGATTATAACAATGTCTCGAATATGATACCTGGTGTTGCTGAGTCTCCATTCTTAAAATCCGAAATATTAAGTGGAAAATATGCTAGGACTACCTACAGGCATCAGGCATCTTTTGTAGCAATCCCTATCTCTCTTCCTTCAGTGAAGAGGGCGTGAAATGACAATTGGTGTCTTGCCAAGTGCAATAAGTGGAACAACATTGGTAGCTGTGTCGTCATTGTTCTGCCTTACTCTCCGGATTCCTCGCCCTAGCATATGGGCGACAATGCAGGGACCCACCTATCCAAGACTCGGGTGTGGGGCGCGCTTCTTTGGCGTTTATTCGTCTCTTACTGAAACGACTGTTGAAGCTGATCCATGACGACGACCACGTGCAGCGTTGTAAAGACGAAACTTCACCTTGATTGTGAATGCAACTCGAGAATAGATAGGGTGATGCGAGAGTTCGGCCAAGTTCGACACGTCTCGCTACCTTGGTCGGAAACAACATTTTTGACTCCTACAATAATAGAGTGTTGAATTGAGAAAATGCCTCTAGTCTAGCTGCGCCTGACGTGGTCGTGGGAGCAACAGTATATTGACGCTACCGGCTTCGTACCTTCCCGTATACAGTGTGGAAACTCAATATCTTTTGACAAAATCTGTCCACGTCAAGAACTGCAACAGGTGCACCCCGACGATGATTCATTCATTCATTCATTCTCATCGTTGTTGGTCGCCCTTTCCTTTTCATAAAAAGTCAATCAACCTTACTCTCGACAAGATGACAACACTCCGCTTTACCACGCTGGCCATCATCCTTGGCTCTGTCTCGTCATTTCAGCCTGCTCCAATGAATTCCAGAACGGTGAGCCGAATGCTTGCACAATGCTTCATACTTTCTCGTTTCGTATCATTCTAACCTGCATTTTCGCAGACGGGAACTGCACTCCGCATGAACTTTATTCAAGATCTGTTTGGAGGCATTGGGGGAGGAGCCACCTACCCGGAACCTTGCGTCATGGGAGAGGAATCGATCATGTCGCCTAAAGCACATGGAACCTCAGAAACACCAGTGCAGGAGAACCTTAGATGGGACTGCGATCGCGCGGTGGCGGATCGCATCTGCAACTACAACCGCCATTACGCGGAATACCGAGGTACGATCTTCTGAACTGTTCTGGTTGATTCACAACATGCAACCCGATTCTATATCAGTATGGAACTAACTGTGATCGTTTTCAGGATATTGGGACACAACTTCGTTCGTCGAACAAGCTCAGAAGGAGTATGAGGAGAATGGAGAGGTCAAATTCTATGATTCCAATACTGGAAAGCTGCTCTTTACGGCCCCCAAGGGACGCTCGTTCGAGAACTTCCTTAAGGAAAGTGCTGTGCATGGGTGGCCTTCTTTTCGTGATGAAGAAACCAACTGGGAGTATGTCCGATGCCTCAAGAATGGTGAATCGATCAGTGTCGACGGAACTCACTTGGGACACAACCTTCCAGACAGCTCGGGCTCTCGGTACTGTATCAATCTAGTGTCTGTGGCAGGTCGACCTGAAGAGAGCTCTGAGTAAATAATCTATATTTAGAAAAGCCTTAGGATCTTAACAGCAGTGAGTGCAAGTGTCGTGGAGACTACGCACTGTCTTAAAGACGACGCGATGTAACGGGGTGTCTATGTGCATGCTGAAGAATATAAAGGGACAACGTACTGACGTACTCATCATCATTTGGACTGGAACTTATCAAGCTCGAGAAACAACCGAATCGCTGGATGCTTCGAGTATCCAGGTCGCGCAAGAACATCTCGTAGATAATCGTGGAGGGCTTCTTGTCGAACAGTCAGAAACGCTTCGTCGTGAGACTGCCACGGGCAGGATCCAGGTGGTATTGCGAGTAGGTGCTCCTCCTCCACGGCTCCCGCTGGAGGGTTGACTGTCAGCTGTAGGTGCAACCATTTGAACTGTGAATAGCGCCGCGGACAAATGTGTTTTTGGGATTCTGAGAATACCTCTACACTGTAGTAGATAGCTGGGTGGTTCTCCTTACCCTCGAGCGCAGTTGGAATGACGGGGATGCTAGAAAGATCCTCCTTTCCAACTATTTGTACGGTGAAGAAAGTCGAATCATATCGGGGAGACCAATGTTCTTTCGCCAAGAAATGCATTTTTATCTGTCGATAGGCTACAAGTTGGGTGGGGAGCAAGAAGCAACTCTTCTCTACTGCGGAGGTTGGCATCGACGAGTGATCCCATGCGCATCAAGTTGAAGTTTGTTGCGGTTTGTGACATCAGTCAATGATAAACTGGACTGACCGGCGACAGTAAACTTCAACATAACGGCAAATAACGCTCACATTTTGTTTGAACAGGGTTCACAAAATTCGCCGCGAACCTCCATAGCTTATAAAGAAGTCACATAAAAACTTCTTCGACGATTCAAACAGGGATCTACCTTTCACCATGGATGACGGTGACAAGGAGAATCAATCGCCCAATCGATTCGAGGCTACGGAACAGTTTTTATCTGGTACGTGTGATGGAACGGTACTCTCGATTCTCAAGACACGCTTCTCATCCTTGTACCACAGAGCTTGCTGATGCAGAAACTCCAGAAGCGTTGCTAAGATCTCTCACGATTGCGTCCAAAAAGTTCAGTCAAGGCGACAAGAAGGACCACGACCATGCTTTACAAGACGGTGTCGCACACGCTCTGGTTCGCACGCTGCGTAACAGCTTGGTGCTTCGGAGCAAGAGAGGAAACAAATTCTTTGTCGAAACTCTTACTCAAGGAACAGCCCTCCGCATCTCCATTGTATGTGCTGCATTGGAAAAGGTGTTGCACTGCTCCGACACAGTTCTTGTTGCCTACATCGAAGACCTCGTACGCCAGGACTTGTTGCCATCGCTGGCACAAGTCGTGGACATCTACTTACCTCATGACGATTCCTTGACAGTGAGAGATGTGGCTCTCAGCAAAACATCTCGAATCCTCTATCTTGTTTCCAAGCATGCCTTGGGGTTTCCAGCTGATATCGTCCCAACACTTGGAAAGTTGATAAATGCGGGAGTTGCCTCCGACGTACGAATTGACGCAGCCTGCTCGATTGCAAGTTTACTCGCTCATCCGCAGATAAACAGAAACACCTCGAAGCTCCCGGCACTTGTCTCAATGCTTCCTGTGGTGATTTCCACTCTTTCGACGGCAGCGGGGAGCGCACCGCTGCAGCAACGACCAGAGATATCGAAGGCTCTCCTTCAAGTTGCACGTACATCAAACGTTGCTCTCGTTAAGATGTCCAAACGACGCGATACAATCGTCAACATCGGAGCTTTCATGCACAAGGGGAATACTCGAACAGATGCTCTCAAGATTGCTGCCTTACTCTTGAACTGTCAAACAAGTTCAACGCAGCTTCGGGTCGCGAGTCCATCTAATGGCGTCAGAATTCTTCAAGGACTTGCCACAGTGGCTCAGACGGCTGACATGCATGTGACCAGCCAAGAACTCGCTATTGCGATTCTCATCTCCGTTGTCGACTCCAAAGACGAGTGGCAAACTCATCAACTTGATATTGCCCTTGATGCCTTGACTGGCATTGCACATTCTTCAGCGAGTCAACTCCTTCGTACCGAAGTTTCATTTGGGATCTGTCGACAGTTATTGAAGCGACGCAAAATTGATGAAGAGGCTAGACGACTGCTTCCAACAATTATCGATTTTCTTCAATTCAAGATCGAATCGATTCGTCTCGAAGCCCTCCATACCCTCGAAGTATGTACGAGGAACCAAGAATGGGCAGAATCAGTCATGGCGGAGTATTCTTTCATCGACCACCTTTCTGCCGTTGTAACGTCAAATGTTAAAATGGAGCAGAACAGAGCACTCTGTATTTTGTTCAACTGTTCAAAGTACGACCACTGTACCGCGACAATCTGTCAAAGTACGACGCTCTTGAGCGCCCTGATTGACAATGCCACTAGGCAGGACGTCAACAAAGGCTGCATGTGGTTGAAGTCACTCGAGATCATTTTGAACATTATGAAGACGAGTTCCAATCATGCTCACCTCAAAGAGTGCACGGAGCTCCTGCCTTGGTTGGCGTTGGCTGCCAATGCAGTTGAGAGTGACGATATAAAGAAGAGAGTGGTACAGGCCATCATACAGCTTTCACACATCTATCTTGACGGTGGAATACCAAACCGAATCCTGGTTTAGAAGACGTGTAGGCTCAACATAGTAAACTATCAGCAGAGCACCGCACGAGTTACATTCCCTTAGACTTAGAGGGCATGTAGCCAGTCTAGGTATCCCATTGCTACCAACCACAGAGCACGCGTTGCCTTGCAAGGTCAGCCTATTCATTCACAGAGGTCCAGCTAGTCAGAGATTTATTCTACGGCGGCAACGCAAGCGTCCCCGAGCTTTGCTTGGCGGCTCGGGCCTTTCCGTAGGGTGTCAAGGCCATGTGTCCGACACATGCATTCTCTGGCAGGACTTCATGGAAGTAGGGTGTTTTGCAAAGGTTGGCATCATCGTCGCCGTCTTGAATGTAGGGTTGAGCCCGCAGGGCATGGGGGATTGGCAAATGAATTAGTTTCTTTGTGTCGTGCTGATTTGTACAGAGACACTCATTGGGTTTCCAGCAATAGACACAATCACTCGATTCTCCTTGTAGTTGTGAGCAAAACAAGATACCGAGCTCAAAATTGGAATAGGTGACATGAGGGTCGCCGCCTACGTGAGATTCTGCAGTTGGAATTCCTTGTGCACCACGAGATAGACAGGCACTTGTCATGAGAAACCAGGAAAAGAGCTCAGCGGCCTTACCAACGCCATGATTCTGACGCAAGGCGTAGTCGTTACCTTCAAAGAGTCGTGCGTAGCTCTTGAAATGGGGCGATCGCTGTTGCATTTGATTGGGAGTGCTGTGTTCCAACTGCGCCATTCGAGAGATGCAACCGACGTCAATCGTATTGAAGGAGTGTGCCGAAAGAAACAGAGAGCCTCCCTCTGTAACAAGGTCATCTTCGTCGCCTTCGTTGCAGACACTAGATCGATTTTTGCCTGATAGATCCTTGATAAACTCTTGACTTGGCCACAGAATATCCATGCGCTCTAGCATGTCTCTGCCTCCTCGCCCACCTCCCATGTAACACTTTGCAAGACTGCGCAGATCTGACGGTTTCCAGTATCCACCCAAACTGGTGGGCTGCGCAATCAGCCTATCCTCGTCCGAGAGAATGAGCCTGTCCTTGCATCTTACCAAGACATCTTCCACTCGTTGTGCACCGTAGAGAAAGGTCTGTCGTCCATCTTTGCGTCCCAGGTGCGTTGTAGCCTTACGTCCACCATACTCTCCAGGGACAGTCGCAATGAGATGCACTCGAGAATCGTCGAAATCGAAGCTATTCAACAGAGAATCCAGAGTTGGAATGGTCAAGTAGTGTTTCAGAAACTCGGCGGGTAGCATCTGACCTACTTGGGCCGCATCGGACTGCTTCTGTAGAAAATCAACCAAGACGTGACCAAAGTCGGAACCGTCTACGCGACGCTCTTGATTCGTCTTGGTCGAAGCGTCCTTCTCCTTGGGCGTGAACCGCTGTACCCACACCCCATCTGTTGCACTTTGAGGCGTCAAGTTTGAGGTTGACACTATAACCACGAGACTGCCTGAGGTCTCAAAGAGCAACATGAACTTGGGATGATGCACGCCTCGCTTCGACAGCCGTTTCCTCGCCAATGCAGGATCCACACCTTTGAACTGTGCGGCAATGTGGCAGTCGTCGTCGTCGTCCGAGTCATCCAAGACAATAACGCCATCGTCAACCGCAGGCTTTTGTTGCAACGTGTTTGTTAGGTCGGCCGCAACTCGACGAGCAGGCAACCATGTGGTTGTAACTCGTGTTAAATGATGAATTTCAGACAAGGAAAAGCTATTGTTCTCCTCCTGCTTTGTCTCTTGCATTTTGAACCACGCTTCCTCTGGAGGTTCCTCTTCTTTTTTAATGATTGATTCGGGTTGTTCCACCTTGAGCTTCTTCGTCGGAGACTCCCCTTTGATATTATGGAGTCTGTTGTGTAAGCCTTTATGACCATGTAGCACAAGAGTCGGTATTCCCTCAAAGAGGGACTCCAGTTGGTTGGGGACCATGGTATATGTTGCAACAATGGCAGCCTTCAACGCGAGGGACTGGATCAACTTTGATCGATCAAGAATTGGAGGTGGTTGATTGGCCCCACAGCTGCAGCGACGTGTATCTAACGGTGTGTCATCGCCATCGTCAAGTTTCAATAAGTAGAATCGATCGGAAAAATACTTGTTGCCGTCCACTTGAACGTACGAAGGACTAGGGAATGGTTTCGTTTGCTGCTTCTCCTTCTTCTGCTTCTCCTCTAGTTTGAAGGCTGAGAATCGGTTGATGCCTTTCTTCCGTTCCCATGGACGAGCGATGCGCTTCGACATGAGTGGTCAGCTTCGACGCTACTGCAGGGGCAGCAGGGGAACAGGAATGCGATCGACCATGAAAACCTACTTCCCTTATACGAATACTCAAACTTCCAACCAATGCCGTGCCGTACCGTCTGTCCGAAGTACAGTAACAGTACACGTACTGTACGTACAATTCCGTAGTACTGTGTACTGTATTTCTGTGTGCGCGCCAATTTTCAAAATGGCGAAGAGCGCGCCGTCTCTGATAGACCTGTACATCATGGTTGGCTGTAATTATAACCATGGTATGGGAATACGATACGAGTAGCCTCTATGATGATGTATTATAATAGATTTGGCCCTTGTTGGAATACATCAAGAGTCTGAGTAAAAGTCGGACGGAAGAATGTCGAGATCCTGCCTCTTTGCCATGGCGGCTAACTTACTGCGTTGCCTACATAGCTAGTATGAGCATTACGCGCCGCCTCCCAAAGAGGGTCGCCCTTGGCTGGACATAAGCAACTGACGAAAAGCTACCGCGCACATGACCTCATGGTACTCTTACAGTTTCTGGTTTTCATTGATTATTAGTTAATATCCTTTTCATTTGTTTGATTCCTTGGTTTAATCATGGAAATCTCTGCATTACGTTGATGCCTTTTTCAGACCCAGAGGTCCTCCAAGGCGATGGACCGTCTTACGAAAGCTTGCCACGAAAAAGGACTCTTTTTTGTGCTGACAAGTAGCTGGTTTGCACTTGAGAATATATCTAAAGTGGCAAGTGTTCTGTTCCATATCTTTGTCGCGTGGCGCGTGGCACGCAAGCGGAACCTTCATTTTGTCACCATGGTCCAATGTCTGGCCGAAAAGTCCCTCTTGATCATCATGGGCATACAAGTCCACCACGGCAATGCCATCTGTACATTGGGCCGTAAACCTTTCCGTCAAAGCGCACGCTGCAAGGTTCGAATCGGCTTCACACACAAGGTCTCCATATTTGTTGATGTAATCTGTAGCGACCCATGCAAGCTTTTCATCTTTATTCTTGGTACTAGTTGTGCTATCACATCCCTTCCACTTTTGGGACACGACAAAGCTAACGGTCTTGTCGTCTTGGGAGACAAGTTTGACTGCATCCTTTGGCGGGGCCGTACGGCACTTGTCCACTTGAACTACTTGAACACCTTGGGCCAGCGATTGGTGCATGCAATCGTCGACTGGAGGGCTAACAGGAGGAGCCGGCTTCTCAACAGCCGCACGGCGACGCTTTCCGCATCCACATGGAATTTTGAACTGCCAGAAGCAACGTTTCAATGGATTGAAATCAGGGCGAGAAACATGATCTGAGCAAAAAGGTTCCACGACATCAGCATTTTGGTGAAATCGTGGTGTCTGCTGGGATTCTTCATCTTCACCTCCTGTCATGCGGATAGTTGCCCAACCGTCATCCTCACATTTGGCAACGAATTGCTGCGCAAAGAGGCCGTCCTGGACACCACTCCAACACTTGTGGTAGTCCTCTGAATCGTAGTTCTCTGGATCAAGGAACCAGAGTTTGATTTCGTTGAGGCTAACGTCTGTCGGGAAGCTATGGTTATTCAATTTGAACTCAACAGTTGACTCGCCAGAGGCAAGAACACTAAGATGTTCGGCCCCAAAGGAACCCATAGAGCACTGCTTGTTGGCCGAGAACTGAGATTCCACAACATTGCAACCAGTGGGGTCATCTACAGTCAACGTTAGGTTGGCGGATTTGGACCTCACTGTGCAGCTCCTTTCTGCCATTATCTTGATGTTGTCGAAACCGGCAGAGGCAACCGTGTAATCTTCTTTCACGTGCGGCGCAAATTCGAGACTGATTTGACCAGTTGCAAACACTGGCGGTGGAATGCGGAGGCTCGCTCTATGCACTTGATCATATGCTGACCCAAACCCTATTTTGCCTCTAGGACCTCCAGTCTTCATCCATTCAACTCCTCTTGGTGATGTGCCAATGCGCGTTAGTTCCTCATCCATCTCGGTGAAAGTCCCGAGATCGATTCGTTCTCCGTTGAGAAAGACGTGGACGTAGTCACCCTCTGTCCAGGCATCAATTTCGTAAAAGTCGAACTCCACAACAACCATGTCGGCTGACGGTGGCACATCGAATACCTGAACGGGAACCAATGCCATGATCTCTTCTTGGGACCCGAAGCGACCAAGGAAGTTGGACAATGAAGGATCGTGATCAACCTTTCCATTCATCCACCCCGCTCGACGAACTTCTACGCCGTTCGCATCGACTGCATACTTCTCAAAGTCCTCTTCTGCGATTACCTCATTGGGGACACAAGAGCATTCGTAGTTAGCCACGACCTTCACGTTGTCCATACCAAAAAAGGCATTTTCTCCAACTTCACTGATAGCCTTCAGCTGAATGGATCCATTTTGGTACGAAGATTTGGACAATTTCATCGATACATGTTGAACTTGGTCAGGACTGCCGTCTCCGTTCAAATCAGTCAGACTACTACCAAATGGTGCTCTCCACCATACCACATCGCTAGATGTGCCGAAATCTAACTCGTTGAATCTTCCCAAGTTGATAGTAGTCGCACCATTGACTTCGACGAAGACCGAATCGAAATCATCGCCAAAATACTTCCATGTCCCAAACCTATATATGTCAAAGTGAATACTGATACTATCAGCAGCGGTTGGGACGCCAGCGAAAACCTTTTCAGAAGTTCCGCCCTTTCCGATCTTGCCCATGTAGTTAGACAACACTTCAGAATCAGTCTCAGTGCGAAGCCTGGAATCTCCCGTAGTCCAACCCTCGAGTCCGGTTTCAAAGTCATTGACTTCAACGAAAACTCTGCTTTGGCACGACGAGGATCCCGACGTTGGAGAGTCACTTCCTGTTGGCGTCATGCTTGGTGCCCCAGATGGGAAGGAGCTGTGAGTTGGCGAGAGGCTAGGTGATTCGCTGGGACTCGTGCTGCCGGTCGGTGTGATGCTGGGCACTCCAGAAGGGAAGGCACTCGACGAGGGGGCCCTGGATGGGCTCTGACTAGGACTCTGACTCCCTGAAGGAGTATCACTTGGACCCGCCGAAGGAAAAGCACTATGAGTGGGCTCACTGGACGGACCACCACTAGGCTCGCTTGAGCTGGGACTAGAAGAAGGAAGCCAACTAGGCAAAGGACTTGGGACCTCACTTGGAGTCACTGAAGGCACTTCAGATTCTACCATTGTCGGGCGGTCACTTGGGGATGGCGACGGGACCTCACTCCGCTGAACTGACGGCTCGTTCGATGGGCTGTCACTGGGACTTTCACTGGGGGCGCTTGAAGGAGAGGAGCTAGGCAACTTGCTATCACTCGGCGTGGACGATGGAACCAGAGATGGAACAACACTGTCGCTTGGTACAGACGTTGGGCCGGAACTTGGAGCATTCGAGCTCGGACTACTGGAGGGCGAGTCACTGGGTTCAATTGATGGCTGATTGGATGGACTGCCACTTGGGCTGAGACTAGGCGTCGTGGAAGGACCGTCCGAGGGCATCTGACTTCCCGTTGGTTCTGTACTGGGGATGCTAGAGGGGAATGCACTCACTGAAGGCTCCACAGATGGACTCACACTTGGTGCATTGGAGCTAGGGCCCTCTGAAGGCACAACGCTGGGGCGGACCGATGGTTGGCTGGACGGGACCTCGCTTGGCGAGACGCTTGGATCCGAAGAGGGGGCGTCTGAGGGCATCTGGCTTCCAGTAGGCTCTGTGCTGGGTGTACTGGATGGGAACGAACTCACTGATGGCTCAGATGAAGGACCATCACTTGGAGCGTTCGAGCTGGGGCTTTCAGAGGGTGCATCACTGGGCATCGACGATGGTGAATCAGACGCAACCATTGTAGGGCGGTCACTTGGGGATGGCGACGGGACCTCACTCCGCTGAACTGACGGCTCGTTCGATGGGCTGTCACTGGGACT
>JAVCKV010231860.1:0-15833 GCA_032274145.1 Herpochondria borealis | reverse complement strand
GTCTTGGGAACACAGCATAGTGCTTCCCTGGTTCGAAAGGTTGCTTTTCACCTTCGTGTTGGTACCGATGTCTCAGTCGGCAGAAGACGGGACCATGGGACTCTTGCTGGTATGATGGCCAATGACGCCAAGTCAGGTGTATTTTATGGGCCTATGCATTGCTGGACCTGCGGTTCCCAATCCCTCACAACCGCATGAGTATGATCCAGAATCTATCAGAATGCTTTGGAAAACCAGGGAGGAAACCACTGGTGTAATGTTCGACATCTAAAGCTTCTCGTAAGGTGTACTTTCGATTTTCTTTGGGGCTAAATGATTTATGAATTGAACGTTAGCGATAGAAGTGTCACAACTTCAAAAGTACTTTCCAGTTGCCAGTGATTTCTGCGACTTAGTCAACCCATCTTGTGATCCCAGGATAGAGGAAAGTGCAGTAGGTTGGTGTTGAAAAAGACGCCAAGCTGAGTCCAAAGTGTGGTGCCCTGTCGCATGATATCTGAACTTCAGTTCCGAGTTCTCTCACAGCATGATATCTGGACTTTAATGTTTGGAGCCAGAGCATCATACATGTGCCTGCTAGTGGTAAGAAGCTAAAGAGGCCAAGAAGTGCCATGCCGGCACAGCGCGAGTGTGAAAAAACTGACTAGCTATGTCTATCTAGTCTATCATCCTCTGACTGAAGCCGAGCTATCAAGTTCGATTAACACCGAACACTCGACAGCTAGTCAGAGGAAGTACAAGGCTCTCCACCCAGACCACTGGCCTCAGACAGGCGAGATCTGCCATTCAGGCTGGAAAGTCCTCCGAGCAAGGCCGGCTTTGGGCCTCTCAGGAACCGACTAATGATTCGAGCTAGCAAGAAGGCTACAAATGAACTATCGTAGTTGAAGTTAGCTTAACGTGTACATGTACATGTACGAACATGTACATGTAGGTGATCATGGGTTCTTGGATCAAACCCGGAATTTGCTTGTAGGTACGGTAAGGTCTTGTTGAATTCCGCAGCAGGTTTTTTCGGAAGTTTCCTAGAGCTCATGGTTGTTTGCAAAGCCCATGCGTTTGAAGCGAAACTACATCTCACCTATAGATAGAAACAGAAAAAAGGCTTTATCTAGAGGAGAGATAGAGAGAGGGTTCATCTGGCGTTTTTTACACCTCAAGGTATACTTCCTTACTTCCTGCATCTCTACTGTTAGAATCGTTTGCGCGATTGCGTTGCAGGTCGGTCGCTCTGGTATCTACTTCAGAACTTGGGCGTTTGCACTCCTCTTGAAAGCTGTGTAGGCCCGAAATCGGACCCGTTCCTTTGCTGGAATATAGAGATCGTTGCTTCCAGTTTGCATGTTGTATCCCGTGCGTGCCTTACGTTCCACTCGATCAAACACTCCAAAGTTGGCTAAGCGGACAGGACGCTTGTCCGATACATTCTATGACAAGCGGGTGAAATGTTGGACTGTTGAGCTCATCGATCTTTTTCGCGGGTACATCAACACGTATACAAGTGCTACTCCGAACGTACCTCTACAATCGTATCCAACACCGTTGTCAATACTCGATCAGCTTGCGCTTTGCTCATTTCATGTTCTTCGGCGATTACTGCAACAATGTCGCCTCGGACAAGCGGGGGAACTTGGGGTGATTTCTCCTCCTCCTCCTTCGCGTCTCCCGCATTCCCTTCTTCGTCTGGCTTTGAAAAGGACGAGAAAAAAGGACGAACGGATTGCTTTGTAGCCCCCGTGCGTCGTGCAACAGTCCCACAGATTCGACTGGACAGCATGATGATGATTCCTTCTGGATGAGTAGAAGGGAGGACTAATGAATTGGCAGAATGCAGTTGAACGGCTTGCGAATAACTGCAGCCGCTTTGTTCTTCAAAATTCAAATAATGGTACACGAAAATCTGAGATGAGACGTTCGATGTCGATCTTTGCATTTCAAAGTTGAAGTACCTTTCTACGTAACTTGGTACAAGCTCACGAGCTAGGTGTGAGCTATCCTTTTGCGCGCCCAAACTGGTGATTTCGATGTGTGTTCGGGCGCGCGGCGCACATCCGAGCCAGCCGAACTAACTGTGAGATTGTCAACTTCATCTTGCCTCACCACGCCGATGATTTGGTGTCCTAAAGTGTGATGAAGTAATGCACCTGATGATAAAAGCTTCGCTATGCTTGGCAATAGAGAACCTCAAACGGAAAGCTGAACATGCAGTTCGATGCATCGATTACTTGCTGGTGAACAACCACGCAGTTGCAACATTATGAATCACCGTTTGCATCCGTCTCTAGCTTTCGAAACCTCCTTCCGTCGTGCACATCACACCTCGTTAGGCACTCGATGGCGGCTTGGCCCATCCTCCGACCCCGCCACTACCATCTACCGCTGTTTGTTGATCCAACGATGCAACATTCGTTGCTTGCTGGTCGAAATCAGATGCAGTAGTAGTTGAATCCTCAAATCTCTCGGGCACAGCCCACAACCCCAGCGCAGGGTTCGAAATATAATAAAACTCTTCGCCATTGCAATCTTTGTTCCAGCCATCCTGGGTGGTTCCAATCTTGTACTGCGCCATCATTTCCTCCAGATTTCCGCACTCGAACCCAACTTGTTCAATTTCTTCTCGCGTCAGCTGTGGTGCGCAGTACACAATGCGAAAGCGACCTTCGCTTGATCCATGCATCAAGTGTGCGACCGCCGACAAGTTTTGCTGCAGCTCTTCGTGCTCCTCCATTTGCTTCAAAATCTTGGGTGTTCCAACGTATCCATATCGTCGAATCAATCGATCCACCGTTTCGTCTTCCCCAAACTTGTGCACGCCTGGCGCCAAGACAATGATTGTCCCTCCATCCGCAATGGCCATACGAGTCCGATAGATAGACTTGTTGCCCAACCAAGTCGAGTGAAACTCGTCGGGGTCCATGTACGTGACCATGGTTTGTGGAGCTTTTGGCAGCAGCGTAAAGTTGATCTCCAACGACAGCTCGCACGCTCGATCATAGCACTCAATCGTGTTGCCAATGTACAGTCCCTTCATTTCCAACTCACCCGTCGCCTCGTTTCGTCCCATGACTGACAAAATGTACCAAACATCTAGCGCATCTTGCAAAAAGTGTGTCGACGCATAATTGAGAATATCCCGCAGTGGGTTATGGGCGCGGCCCATCATTTTCTCCATTCCATGCACAGCGCCAATAAAGTGACTCAAATTGATGGCCTCCAATCCACCCACACCGACAAAGAGATTCTTGTTGAAATTGGCCATGCCCATGACTTCGTGGGGTACCACTTGACCAATGCTCAGTACAGTCGCTCGATCTTTTTGTTTCCGCAAGTTCCAAACGTGTTGATTCAACTGCGCTGGCCATGGTTGATTCTTAATCTTGCCGTACGTGGCATTCTCTACCAAGGCGGCTGGGACATGACCAATCGTTTCAACATCCTTACGCCAATCATGAACAAGAAAGAGCTCTTCCTGTTGTGCAGCCAATCGTTCACCAAACATGACTTTGATTTGTTCTGTTGTCATGGGAGCATGTGTACCGAGGGCGGGGAGTATTTGAATGCGAGGGCCACTACTATTGTCGTAGTGTTCTGTCACGAGTCGCGTGATTTTTCCGGCTTGTGAGTGAAAGCGTGTAAAATCAGGAGGAATGAGCATCAGCTCGTCCTTGTGACCCAGCGCTTGAAGAAACGAGGTAACATGGTGCGACAGTTGTTCGTCGCTGATGCAAGTATCCTTGGATCCTACTGCACAAAATAGCTCTTTGAGCACTGGCGGTGATGATTCATTATCATCTGACATGACAAGCAATGGTACAGCGTGAAGGAAGGGTGAAGGATACGACGAAGGTCTGATGGGATTGCGACGAAGAAGAAGAGAAGTGAAAGTGATGGGCTCCTGAATTCTTCGTAGCATCGTACCGTACATATCTGTACAGTACCTACATGTACAGTAGGTCATTTTCGCACCAAAACATCGTCTCTGCGTGTTTCGTTGCTATCGTACATTGTATGTGAAGCATACGACTGACCGCTAACTGCATTGTGAAATCACTTGTTTTAGTATCTTTCATTGATGAAAGCTTCGGTGATTCTTTCTATGCCAAACCTCACGAAGATTTCCGCGAGCACCTGCTGGGTGTCTTACCATTTAATGGCTACCCAGAGTATTTGGAGAGATGCCAGCGCATTCAGCGTGGTGATACGCGGAACTTTGTAGACAGACAGGCGAAACAAATTGCCAAGGAAGCTCTCGAAAAAAGCACCAGACGCGCTTGACCACTAAGTTGCACAATACTGCAAGTTGCGTAGAGGAATGCGAGTATGACTCGGACAATGAGTGAGAGCGAGACAGAATATGGAAGGTGTGGAGGAGAAGATTGAAGAAGGTCGAAAGACAACAATGTATCTAGCCCAATGATTTCAACATCTACTTGATGTCAATTCAGAGTAGCGACACGAACCTGCATTCTATTCTTGCAACTGTTCAGGGTTTGGCGAAGCCCTGTTATTTTCTGCCACGTTTCTTCTTGTTGTTCTGCTTCTTGTTGTTCTGCTTCTTGTTCTTCTTCCCTTTTCCCGCCGCTGAATTTTGGGCCACTTGGCCATTGTTTTGAGCCTGCTTCTTTCTGGCTGCTTGCTTCTGCTTCCGCGCGGCTTTTTTGGACAAGGGCTTGCCTCCTTCTTGTTCCTCTGGTGAATCTGATGCGTCGTCGTGCGTGTTTTCGCCAGAAGCAGCTTCCGATCCCTTTAGTCGATTGGGTGCTGTTGCTTGGAGATGCCTTTTTCTGACCCGAGAAGTTAGTTCTTTGTGGAATGCCACGAGTCGTTGACTTAGTCCATCATCTTGGCTTCTCGTCTTGTCTGAATGATGTATTTTGCAGTAGGTTGCTACAGTTGGACCAAACGCAAGCAGTAGCGAAGAGAACTGATCTTGATTATTCGCGTATAGGTTTCGCCTGGCATCCGTAGGTTCATCACCAAAGAAGACGCACATCAAGAACGAAAATTTCTCCTCGAAAGTTGCAGCTGTGATTGTCGGCATCTCAGCTCCGTTATGCTGTTTCCCCTGCTCCCAAAGCCTAAGCAGGCCAGCAATGTTCAAACCTGCCAGGTGATACGTCTCTAGAGCCTTCAGTGAACACCTCATCTTCGTCTCGGTGTCACAGTGCAGATGCATCTGCAAGAAGACTACCTCCAGAAGCTGCCCGCTGGCTGTCATTTGCGCCAATACCGCCGGCAAATCCCTGCGGCATTTCGAAGCAACATCTTCCAACGCTATCTGTTTTCTGCCTTCAAACAAGTGGTAGCTTTTCAAAAATTGCTTCTTGCTTTCGTTGCTTATAAACGGCGACAAAAGTACCAACGGAATCGTTGCCTTCAAAAGGTGCCGTTCTTTGAGCTTCTGAAGAAGCCACTTAGGTCTCGTCCATAGATTGATTGAAATTCTGAACAAATCGTCGTTAGACCAATAATCGATTCGCTCTCTTGCGAAGTCAGACGCAAGCGAAGGGTGGCCATTCCTATCGTACCACATCACAGCATCAATTGCATTGGGGCCGCATTGAGAGACCAACGCCGACTCAACCTCTACCTTAAACATGCTTGTGCTGAAGCTCAGCAGATCCGTTTGGTTAAGGCTTGACCTGTCAAATGCCAGTAATATGACGTCCTTTCCAAGACATTTTACACATTCCGATCTCAGAGAGGCAGGAATTTGTTTTGGAGACTGAAAAAGCGTACGAAGGAAAACAGACGGTGTCGGTGAGGAAAGCACCGTGCGTGTGTCAAGCTGTACAAGGGTCTCAGCAAACTTCACAACTTTGTCTGGATTCCATTTGAGCTGCGTATCATTTAAGAAGGCCGTCGTTGCGCTGTCTGCTTCGCTATACGAACGGGAGAGAACAGCAACCCTGCAGGCTTCTTGAAAATTGTGTCTTTGAACATGGTAGTCGATCACAACCAGAGGCATTGAAGTGGCGATCGACTCTCGATCTTCTTCGGAACTAGTCGCTACTATAGTCTTGAGCCAATTCTCGTGACGATATTGCATCAGCTTTGTGCTTACATTCGGAGTCATCAGATCACTGACTAACACTGAAGAAAAGTCTTCACGGAGGATGGCGAACCGCATGACTTGTTCACGAGGAATCCCTTTTGGTAGTTTTTCTAGAGCCGTGGTGAAGATTATATCGTCCGCGCACTCCCACGAATTACCTCCCAGACGAAGCAGAGTCTGGAGAATTCCAAGGATCTGCTTGAAATCTCGGTTCTGGTAGAACACTCTTGCCGCGCGTCTAAGATCCCTTGCAGCAGTTTTCGTCACGCCCATTTCTATCAGCTTTTGTGCCTGCGCCAAGAACGACCAATCCTGCCGCTTTGCCCTAGTGAAGCAATTTGCGGCCAGTCCGAACTGATTGTTCCTGTAAAGTCGTTGAGCCTTTTCATACCATTCTTCTGCCGAAGTGTTGCAATCAAACTCATGAAAAATGGTTTGATCGGCCCTCTCCAACTCGCAATTGAGGCTATCGAAAAACTCTATCATTGAGGGAGTATCCTCTTTTACGAGAATGACAACCCTCCTCTGGGCCCTCGTCACGGCAACATATAGTTCTCGGAGCATGCTTAGAGACGCCTCTAGCTTTCGCTCTATCTGCCAGATTTTTCGATCGTGATCAAAGGCCACAACGACATCATCGAATTCCAGACCTTTTGAATCAAGTGAAGATAAAATAAAAGGATGACCATCAAGCCAGTGGTTTGCGTCTTGAAGCAAATCACCGGGATTGCTCGAGGAAAAAATAAAGGCCTGGTTTTCTCCAAACTTGACTTTTGCCTCGAACGCAGCATCCCAGCTGATTATTGCAACCTTCAACCCGAGGTCTTTTCTGGCCCGTTCCGGCCTGGCAAAGTATATAGCTCCTGGGAAGTAGGTCCTCGCTTTCGACAAAATGTCATTTCCAAGCATCAAAATATCCTTTGTAGTTCTGTAGTTGACCAACAAATGTTCAACTTGGCGCAGCTCCGATGGTTCGCAGCCGTGAGCTTGAAGCGTTTGTTTTAGACCATCAAAAGTGAATGAACAACCTGGGGAAATCATCTGCGTTCAAACGGAAGGAAATTCAATCGCCGTAAGAACATGTTACGTTCAACGACTGTGTATACAAGCTGTTGGCCTACCTGAGCTGGATCACCGCCACAAACCCAATAGTGACTATCTTTTCCTGCTAGTCTGCAAATGAGGAAGATCGCTGCATGTGAAAGATCTTGCACCTCATCAAGATATGCTACGAGAATCGTAAGTCACCAAGAAGTTTAAGTGTTTGAACAAAACCTTTCGAATTCATTACGTACCTGAGGCGAAGAGTTGCAGTGGCGTCTCGTTCAAAACTCGAAGAACGGCATCGTGTATGTCATATTTTCTAGCCTTCGTCTTCCATTCTGAGTATCTTTGGTATTCGTCATAGGCCAAGTCTCTCTGCTCCCGGCCCTCTTGTGTTTGGTTTGGGATATTGCTTCTTTTGTCCATGATGTACTGTGCTTTGGTAAGCGGCTCGCACTGCTGGGCTGCCACAAGTGATCCCATAATTACACCACCAATCTCATTCTCAAGAAGATGTGTCTCTATCGCCATCTTCTCATGAGAACACCTCGACATGATATAACCTTGAAAGGTGCACTTCTCTTTGGCCTCAAATTCCAGAATTTTGTAGTGTGAAAGCAAACCACTTATGAAATCCCGAAATGAGAAAAATCTCGTCTCGGGCAGTCCAGCGCCGCGAATTGGTGTAAGTTCCTTATACCTCTCTTCCAGCTCATTTCTGAGGCGAGGTGAGACTGTGACGAAACAGGCAGGACGAGAATCCGAGACGCGATGGTAAAACGCCGCATGCTGTAGCAAAACCAAAGTTTTCCCTGTTCCTGACCGAGATTCGATCAACAGAGGGGGCGGCGCCCGTGCGATTCTCTCTTGCGGGGGATCGAGTTGAATCAGGCTCAGCGGCAGCTTTGTAAGGTTGTCGGAGATTATTGCATGCTGTAGATGATCATCCAAAGACCAGCTGACAAACAATTGACCATTTTCAGGATCAGCTTCTTCTTCGCTCACCACACCACACATGTCCTCTTGTGGAGTACAGCACCCGTCGGGTGGAACATGATTAATCTGACGAAATCTCAAGCATTCGTCCTTGTTTCCTCCATAGTGGGCCTCCACAATTCCAGTTCCATCATGATTGCGAGCTACCCAAATCACCCGAGTATTGTCAAAACCCTTGAGCCATGATGTGTGCCACCCTTCCTTCTGCCTGACACGACTGGCTAGAGCAGCCAAATCTGGGAGAGCAAGTGCAAAAAGAGTGTTTAACATGACATACTTTTCGCTTCTCTTGCGCGAACCAATCATATTATGAAAGCGCTGAGTCAGCGTAATCTTCCATTGGGTGTTCATCGAAAGGTCAGGTGGGCAAGTAGCGATACTGCGTAGCTTCGTCGCTTGCACGCTTTCGGAATTGGCAGCGTACCTGGACAACGCACGTAAGGTTGATCCTCTGGGCAATGTTTCAAAGAAGCCACGGTCTCCAACAACTCGAAGAACTCGCTTTGCTCTGGTAAGACCAACATTAAGCCGCTGCGAATCATCCACAAATCCAACGCTTCTTGTTCGAACCGAAGAAAGGATCACGACTTCACCCTCTTGACCCTGAAAAGCATCAACGGTAGACACCTCAGTATTGAAATGACCAAGAGAGGCAGTCGCTTCTCGCAAAAGTTTCGCTTGCGCCTTGTAAGGGGTAATTATGATAATTCTCGCTCGGCTGTTCTCTGAAGCTATGGATGCAATATCCGTGTCGGTCCTCAACATATTCTTGATCACAGCGACTTCGTAGGAGTTCCTGAACGAAAAATTGTCGTCTCTTTCCTCTCTCCCCTGGCCATGAGTATCGATGAAACTGAATGGATTTTCGACAAATGGTGAGCGATTCAGAACATTCTCACCAGATTGGATGCGTTGACCGTAGAAGCGCTTATTGGGAAACCTTAGAATAGCGGGGTCCATCCTGTACTGTGTGTCAAGCAGATGAATCTTGGACGGAAAGAGCTCAAAGACTCTGCCAAGCCAAGCTTCCCCAAAGCCTGCCGTCTTGCACACAGGCTCTAGTACCGTTGGCCGAAGCTGTTTAGGATCGCCCATTGCAATGATACGGCTGACACCTGGAAAAGTCGTCGCAATGAAAAATTCAGCTTCTGTGCATTGGCCCGCTTCATCAAGAAGAAACGTTTCAAAGCTACCGGAGCTCACCGCACTCTGGAAGAAACGCGACCCCGAACTGTTCAGGGTGCAGAGCAACACTTTAGAAAGGCCCAAAATCCCAGCAATTGCTCTTCTGCCAGCTCTAGTTACAGATTCGGTGACAGAGTCCACTTCGATGTTTGGGCACAAACGACCGAGCTCATGCATCGGCAAACTTTCATCAACATGCAGCCACTCTGCCAACTTTCGTCGCACCTCGTCTTTCCTCCTTTCCTGTAGCTGGGTACTTTCCGCGCTCCCCGCTTGGTTGCTTTTGCATTCAATGCCCTGATATTGCGCCAACGCCTGCTTGTACTCTTCGGACCTAAGGCGAGGGTTCAGAAATTGAACAGATTTGTCGCATCCGTCACCAAAAATGCACATGTCTCCAAACGTGAAGCGATTTGTCTTGTGCAGCTTGATAGCCAAGTTGGCAACTGCAGCATTTGATGGAGCAGTGACAATCATGCCCTGACCAATGGCAGATATCATGCTGACCATTGTAGTTGTTTTTCCGCAGCCAGGTGGTCCTTGAATGGCAAAGAAGCCTTCCCGAAAGCTGGTTCCCGAAACAGTCAATACAGCTTTTTGTTGGGATTGGTTCAGACACGCCATGATGGATGGATCAACCTTTGGCTGGGTGGCGCCAAAAAACTTGCGAGTAAAAGAGTTGAAGCTGGAAGGCTCGATGGCGCGTTGTTGGAGTTCAGCATCTTCGGTCACCTCTGCAAGCATTTCTCGTCTCATGGCCCACCCCGACAAACATTGTCCCGTTTCTCCTTTAGCAAGGGAAAGGCATTCGAGAACTCTTGCGGATCCCGAGAGAGAAGCAATCCTGTATACATGCAAATCCAAGCTCAGGCTTGAAAAACCGTTGTCTCCGTCCCACCACTGCAGTGTGCCGCCCTTCATCGGCATAACAACTGAAATCTTCGACTTTCTGTCTCCAAAAGTAGTCTTCATCACAAAGACATCGTAAGCGTTGGGTTGGGTTTTCACGTGAGACTCTTCCTGAAACCCTTTCATTTCCTTCTCTACAGAAGCAGCAAACTCCACTAATACCATGTACATGAGCTTGTCTAGGTCAGCATAGCTAAGCGTATCACCTTTCAGTTGCTGAACCTGTTCAGGATCGGGGTGCATAACCCCAAAGCAAATATCCAAAAGGGTCGCATGAAAGGGCGTAAAACTCGTGCTTACCAGGAAATGAGACGCAGCTTCCAAGGTTGGAGAAGAGTTCCAGTCCGCCATGATACTGAGTTCCCAGATAGGAGCAAGCAATTGTTTGTTGACAAGGATAGCTTCGTACAAGAAACTGCTCTTGTAATTGTGGAGTCAGTCGAGGCACTGAAACCGCCCTGGTACAGGTTGTACGGCTTCGAAATTTTGAAGCATGGTACGATTCTAAGTAGAGCTTTGTTGTAGAGTCACCACGCACGGCAGTATGGCACTCGTAACAAGACTTTGGATGCAGCCAACTTGATTGCTTCGGGAAGTGACAGGTGACGTAATCGCCAATAGTGATGGCCACGACTTCGCATCAGAGCTCGTCTGTGCCACAGAGTTGAACAGCTAACAACACAAGAAACTAGTACATTTCTTTACACCACCGATAAAACAATCAACCCTTTTTTTTGACCAAAGGTGTTGATGATCGTTTGCTATTGATATGATCAAAACCAAAAGATGAAGTCGAAATTTAGAGCCATTGGAACCAGGTCCATCCCATGGTGATCACCAGTAGCATCGTTGTCCCCGTTGTTGTAGTCTTCGAACAACCACCTGCAGCAACAAAGACGACGGATTCTTCGTCGTCTAATCCATGATCTTCACCCCCAACATGCACCCTGTTACTGCCAACAAACACTTGATACAAATTGGTCCATTGCCACCATCTTGATCGCACATTCCCAGTTGATACACATCTCCACCATAAATGCACTGTTCGAGGTACAATCGTCGAAAGGCTTTATCAGTGTACGCGACCAATTCCTCGCGCGTCATGACGACTTGGGACGTGATGATATTTTCAAGCTGCCACGAAATATCGTCCGAATCACTCCCAAAGAGGATCTCCACGACCAGCTTGACATGTCCTCGACGGCAGTCTTTTCCACCATTCTTGGCGACAACAAAGGCTGTGACCCATTCCGTCGAAAAGTCTTGCTCGCGCACTATTTCACGGCCGTTCAATTTCAAGGAAAGATATCCTGGACTACGTGTACCGTAAAACTATTCAGTCGATCCTGCACCATACAGACTTGTCGCGTAAAGGTTTGACTGGAATAATCAAAGTCCGCATCATCATCGGTCATTTTCAAATTGGCCCAATCTCGATCACCCCCATCATTCATAAAGCATTCAGCATAGGCGACTTCATTCTCGGTGGGTTGAGCATCGAACCGACTTCCCAAAGTGCTTCGAGATCGTTGTCTGAACACGAACCAATCAGACGTTGGTATTCGGTGAATTGCATGTACATGCGATCGATCTGCCCAGACGTAAACTGGCTCCGACATTTGCCTGGCGAATTCATAAAGTTTGTGACAGGATCACTTCCAGGAAGATCGCGGCGGGAATCCTGTGTCAGAGGGCAGCCCTTCTCAGGACTTTCCGAATGTTGTGGTGTATCATCGACGCGATCGTTGTCATTGTCGGCGTCACAATTGCGTCCCTCAAAGGTGTGCATTAGACCAAACCAATGGCCCATCTCATGGGCTAATAGGGTATTGTAGGCCACCACTTGAGTTTCACTTTCATCACGTGCCATGTATGTGGAGCACAAGTGGACTCGATCATCGGAATAGTACTGATTGTCGGGTGTGAAGCCACGGTCCCATGGGAACTGACCCCACCCTGCCGTCGTGATACAGCAACCATCTGTGACGAAAATGTTGGCAACGTCAGATCCACCCTGATGCAACGCCTCTGTCATTTGCGTCACAAGGGTCTCGTTGGTGATTGCGGTTTGTGCCCAGAGCGTGTTTTGTGTTCTCGTCACTTTGCGGAGTCGAAAGTGAAAGCGCGAGTCACCAAAGTATTCGTTGAGACGAGCGATTTGCAAGTCAATGGCATCATTTGTCCACTTGTGTGTGTCCTCGCTGCTTCCGTCGTCGTTGGTAATAATGTGAAAGACGAGTTCGACGTCGATGCAATCACGACACCCGCCTCCGCCAAACCAAGAGGAGAAGAAGCTGAAAAATCCACCTCCATCGCCGTTGTTGTCGCTGGGTTGACTAGCTGGCAACGACAATCGCCGACCTGCTGCTCCCTTGTACTTTTCATGCGATGATCACCCGCATGAAGTATATCCTGCGGGCTGAACACTCCTCGTGGCTGGACACCACATGCGACAGAGTAGTGCACGACACTAATAGACACGAAATTAGGGAAGCGAACGAACTTCCTATTTCAACAGATCAAATGAAACAGCATCAAACTGTGGAGCATCATGAGTGGGGATGTCCCCTGACATGGCGTGTGATAGTACGTGGAAAATAGTAACCGCTACAGTTTGTGTGCGTTGGGTGTATCTATTGCAAGTTCATCACATAGGAGCATTTACCTGCCAATTTCACTACCGTTATTCCAAAACCATCCGTTGTGTGGACGAAACACATGCACCGCGCGCCATATCATGCGGAAGACTAAAGACGTCAATACTTCCATCATGCATGCAGAGATCGGCAAGAGGAACGATTTGGTTGAAAGAAGAAGGCGGGGCCTGTATGTAAGGATGCCAGCCAGTCTGAAGCACAGAATAAGATGACAGCCACAACGTATAAGAAAGTGGAACGTGTACGCAACAGCACTAATACAGTATCGCGTCGGCTTGAGTTCGTACATGCACGTGCATGAACAAACTAAGTGGTGCATTACATCATTCTCCCTTCTTAGACTCGATACGATAAACACCCCTTGATCCGACGATCCATGTAGAGACAAGCCCTCAAACTATGGAGTGGTTTCCAGGCTTCTTTATGAACCGCCTGGCGCTCAGTTGTTCACCAAAATACATTACCAAGACAAGGCAGTTTCCTCGGCATCTAAGATGCTGAAGAGGAGCCGGGCAAGGGTCGATAATTAGGAAACAAAAAGAAATCTTAACTAGTGTTTTCAAATCTTAGTAGTTACGTACGGATGTAGGAATCGTGGACGCACCTCTCTAGAACGCAGCTCCTTGTGATGGAAACTTGTGCACAGTAATTTGCAGTTGGAGCATGACGCTCGGTGAGGCTCCCTTAGCAGTGATCATCATGTCGTTGAATTTCAGGAATGTGCCATCAAGCTCAAAGACGAGCTCATTGAAGAAGCGTGATATTGCGGAAGTTAGTTCGGCAGACACGGATGCGATGTCTCCTGCAGCTATGCTGTCACCTTGAGGCGATACAGTCACGACAGCCCTCCGTTGATCGTTCCCCCGCGTCAACGATAGCTTCCATTTCTCACCAAGGTACGTGCCAAAGAACGATACAGTGCCAGTCTTTGCCTCAATGGTTGCACCATCTTTCAGAAATTCAATGGCCTTGCTGTTACCGTTGGCTAGGGCAGGTGGCTTCATGCGGGGGTGGGTGATAAAGTTGGCAAAGTCGACACTGTTGAGAGCAATCATGGCGTTTCCTTGTGCTGGTGTTGTGAGTCTCAGCTTCCGGTTGCTCAGCACACGGCCCACATCCAGTTCACAAGTATCCACGGTTGCTTCGATTGCGCGACACGTCAAACCAAGTTTTGATTGCCATCCCCTCCCTCGAACAGTTACCGGACCCACGCGACCCTTGAGAAGCAAATCAGAAGATGATGCGGATACATCGCACTTTACACCAGTTTGATCTCGTAATCGGAGCTTCAACGCCACTTCGGCAAGATTTGAAATGAGGTTCGATGTAACCCCACCACCTTGTTCCCACCCGATGGTGCTTTGAAGATTTGTGTTCGACCGTTGAGTTTGTGCGGGGAGGGTTGTGAAGGCGGCGGTGAAAGCCAAGAAGTTCACCAAGAGGGCGAGTCTCATTGCAGTATTGATCAAAGTTATTTCTATTATGTGGGAGAAGTGCGTTTTTAGAGGATTGTGATTCTATGGAACGAATGTGATGGTGATGGAATGTAGTGCGTTGACGTGGATGGGCGACGAGGATGATGTACAAGCAGAAAGATCAAGACCTGGCTCAATGAGAATTTGATGGGCCAATGGGAAAGTCAGCGAGCGTTTTGTGGAGTAACAAAGCAGGTCCAACTGCGCAAGAATGGCATGACCACGATCAGAAAGGTATATGTCGATTCAGAACCCATCTAGTACCCGGGATAGGTGCGCTGTAGTGCATTTGTGCACGCAGTCTATACATCATACGAAGTACATGAGGTGCAACTTCGCAACAGGTCATTAGTAACAGCCGCCGCGCTCTGTAGTCACAAGGATTTTGCGTGGAAGAGTTTGACGGTACGAGAATATACCGCGATCATCACCAGAACAAAAGAGGCGACATCACTCGTGTTCTGAAACAGGCTAGTAGGAGCGCAGGTCATTTGAAAAGGATTGATTGATTCTAGCTGGTATCTTTCAGCACTATCAAAATTAATCCTGAACACGCACGACTGACGACAACTACTCCCCACACCAGCCGATAGATCACAAGTGGTGGTGGGTGGGTCTTCCAAGACCCATCGAGTGTTGCCCTGAGATACGCACATCCCTCTGTTAAGCCTAACACATAACACCTTCGCCTCGTCTCTAGTTTTCATATAAACGTTGCGCAACTGCGCTTGGTCCACCCAGGATGCCCGTCAGGGAGTTGAAGGGTGGATAGCAATCCCTAAAATCTTAGGAACCTTCATGAGGACTCGACGGCACCAGCCATCCGCGCACCTTCAAGGTACGAGTAGACTGTGCGTGTACGTGTAGTTCAGAGATGCCTCCCGGTCATCTGTAGCCTTCCAATTCTTGCGGAGTTGAACTCACTAGTAGGTCATAGTCTTTCAGCTCTTGCGAAGTTGTATTCGGCGGCACAATGCCTCCAATTCTACGTGGTACGATGCAACGAAATCAACAAAATAACCTTTGTTTTCGTACCGGTATACCTGCGAAAGATGACTTGCGGTCATCAATCTGATTTTAGAGGACACGTCTCACTGTGGCCATCACCTCGTGGTACACATGCGTCGCGCATGTACGAACCAGACATACCCAGGTATATACTACATGTACTCTATCACACTGACAGGCAGGTACGTGGGTAGATACTGTAACATACAATGCAACACCGCTTGGCATCCGACAACGTCAGTCCAAAATAGCGCATGACCGGGATTGCTTTCTGTGTAGAATGCGTACATTTTCACGAAGACCTAGTATTCCAGGTCAGAAAAGGGTTCCAATTTCTCAGATTGAATTCTGATCTCACAATTCCAACAGAATAACAAGTCTTAACGCCTCAAAACATCAACAATGAAGTTCACCACTCTCGCTCTCGTCCTCGGCTCCGCCACCGCCTTCGCCCCTGCCTCCACGCAGAAGGCTTCTACCACCCTCGATGCCTTCACCGTTGAA